>JAVTVJ010004262.1:0-10735 GCA_034509425.1 Eopsaltria australis
GAAGTCCATATATTGAGTTTTCCACCCAATGTTGATTTTTCCGTCCAATTGGAGCATTTTATCCAAAAATTCATCCCATTGACCAGAATGTTGGGTTTGGACCACGAGGGGTTTTTATCCCAAAATTTGACCTATGACGTTGAACATTGACTTTTTCACCCAATTGGGACGTTTTCATCTCAAAAATTCATCCCCATTGACCAAAATGTTGGGGTTGGTCCAACGAGGGCGTTTTTATCCTAAAATTTGTCCCCATTGAGGTCCAATATTGGCTTTTCCACCCCATGTTGAATTTTCCGTCCAATTGGAGCGTTTTTATCCCAAAACTCATCCCTGTTGAGTTCCAACTTTGACTTTTCCATCCAACGTTGACTTTTTAACCCAATTGGGGTGTTTTTATCCAAAGATTAACCCCCATTGACCAAAATCTTTGGTTTTGGTGGTATGGGGGAGTTTTTATCCCAAAATTTGTCCCCATTGAGGTCCAATATTGACTTTTTCACCCAACGTTGACTTTTCCGTCCAATTGGAGCGTTTTTATCCCAAAACTCATCCCTGTTCGAGTTCCAACCTTGACTTTCGCATCCAACGTTGACTTTTCACCAAATTGGGGTGTTTTATCACCGCAGATTAACCCCCATTGAACCAAATCTTAGTTTTTGGTGGTATGGGTGCGGAGGTTTTTTATCCAAAATTGTCCATTGAGGTCCAATTTGACTTTTCCCACAACACTGACTTTTCCACCATGGGGCAATTTTTTATCACAAATCCACATCCTCATTGATGCCCGAGTTGACTTTTCTACCCAAATGGAGCGTTTTTATCCCAAAATTCATCCCCATTGACCAAAGTCTTTGGTTTTGATCCAACGGGGGCGTTTTTATCCAAAAATTTGTCCCATTGATGTTGAACCTTGACTTTTCCACCCAACATTGGCTTTTCCACCCAACTGGGCCTTTTAACCCCAAATTCATCCCCATTGAGGTCCAACATTGACTTTTCCATACAATTAGGGAGTTTTTACCCCAAAATTCTTCCCCATTGACCAAAATCTTGGGGTTTGGTCCAAAGGGAGCGTTTTTATCCCGAAATTTGTCCCATTGATGTTGAATCTTGACTTTTCCACCCAACTGGGTGTTTTTATCCAAAAATCCACCCCCCTTGAGGCCCAGCGTTGTCTTTTCCACCCAACTGGGCATTTTTATTCCAAATCCATCCTCGTTGATGTCTGACGTTGACTTTTCTACCCAATTGGGGTGTTTTTATCCTAAAATGTGTCCCCATGGAAGTCCAATATTGGCTTTTCCACCCAAAGTTGACTTTTCCGTCCAATTGGAGCGTTTTTATCCCAAAACTCATCTCTGTCGAGTTCCAACCTTGACTTTTCCATCCAACGTTGATTTTTCACCCAATTGGGACGTTTTTATCCCAAAAATTCATCCCCATTGACCAAACTCTTCTGGTTTGGTCCAACGGGGGTGTTTTTATCCCAAAATTTGTCCCCGTTGAGGTCCAACATTGACTTTTTCACCCAACATTGACTTTTCCGTCCAATTGGAGTGTTTTTATCCCAAAACTCATCCCTGTTGAGATCCAACCTTGACTTTTCCATCCAATGTTGACTTTTTCACCCAACTGGAGCGTTTTTATCCCAAAATTCATCCCCATTGACCAAAGTCTTGGGGTTTGGTCCAAAGGGGGTGTTTTTATCCCAAAATTTGTCCCATTGTTGTTGAACATTGACTTTTCCACCCAACACTGACTTTTCCGCCCAACTGGGGCATTTTTATCACAAATCCATCCTCATTGATGCCCAACGTTGACTTTTCTACCCAATTGGAGCATTTTTATCCTAAAATTCATCCCCATTGACTAAAGTCTTGGGGTTTGGTCCAACGGGGGCGTTTTTATCCCAAAATTTGTCCCATTGTTGTTGAACATTGACTTTTCCACCCAACATTGCCTTTTCCACCCAACTGGGCCTTTTTACCCCAAATTCATCCCCATTGAGGTCCAACATTGACTTTTCCATACAATTAGGGAGTTTTTACCCCAAAATTCTTCCCCATTGACTAAAATCTTGGGGTTTGGTCCAAAGGGAGCGTTTTTATCCCAAAATTCATCCTCGTTGACCAAAGTCTTGGGGTTTGGTCCAACGGGGGCGTTCTTATCCCGAAATTTTTCCTATTGACATTTAACATTGATTTTTCCACCCAACATTGGCTTTCCCACCCAACTGGGCCTTATTCCGCAAAATTCATCCCTGTTGAGTTCCAACGTTGACTTTTTCACCCAACTGGAGCGTTTTTATCCCAAAATTCTTCCCCATTTACCAAAGTCTTGGGGTTTGGTCCAACGGGGGCATTTTTATCCCAAAATTTTTCCCCATTGAAGTCCAATATTGAGTTTTCCACCCAATGTTGACTTTTCCGTCCAATTGGAGCATTTTTGTCCCAAAAATTCATCCCCATTGACCAGAATGTTGGGTTTTGGACCAAGGAGGGCGTTTTTATCCCAAAATTTGACCCATTGACGTTGAACATTGACTTTTTCACCCGACATTGACTTTTCCGTCCAATTGGGTTGTTTTTATCCCAAAATCCATCCCCATTGACCAAAATGTTGGGGTTTGGTCCATCGAGGGCGTTTTTATCCCAAAATTTTTCCCCATTGAGGTCCAATATTAGCTTTTCCACCCCATGTTGGATTTTCCGTCCAATTGGAGCGCTTTTATCCCAAAACTCATCCCTGTTGAGTTCCAACCTTGACTTTTCCATCCAACGTTGACTTTTTCACCATATTGGGGTGTTTTTATCCCAAGATTAACCCCCTTTGACCAAAATCTTGGGTTTTGGTGGTATGGGGGGGAGTTTTTATCCCAAAATTTGTCCCCATTGAGGTCCAATATTGACTTTTCCACCCAACGTTGACTTTTCCATCAAATTGGATTGTTTTTATCCCAAAACTCATCCCTGGTGAGATCCAAGCTTGACTTTTCCATCCAGCGTTGACTATGTCACCCAATTGGGGTGCTTTAATCCCAAAATTCATCCCCATTCACCAAAATGTTGGGTTTTGGTCCAACGGGGGCATTTTTATCCCGAAATTTGTCCCCATTGAGGTCCAATATTGAGTTTTCCACCCAACGTTGACTTTTCCATCCAATTGGAGAATTTTTATTCCACAATTCATCCCCATTCGCCAAAATGTTGGGTTTTGGTCCAACGGGGGCATTTTTATCCCAAAATTTGTCCCAATTGAGGTCCAATATTGAGTTTTCCACCCAACGTTGATTTTTCCATCCAATTGGAGCATTTTTATCCCACAATTCATCCCCGTTTGCCAAAATGTTGGGTTTTGGTCCAACGGGGGCGTTTTTATCACAAAATTCTTCCCCGTTGATGTTGAATCTTGACTTCTTCAGCCAACATTGGCTTTTCCACACAACTTGGGCATTTTTATCCCAAAAATTCATCCCCACTGACCAAAATGATGGGGTTTGGTCCAACGGGGGCGTTTTATCCCGAAATTTGTCCCCATTGAAGTCCAATATTGACTTTTTCACCCAACGTTGACTTTTCCATTGAAGCGTTTTTATCCCAAAACTCATCCCTGTTTAGATCCAACCTTGACTTTTCCATCGAGCGTTGACTTTTTCACCCAAATGGAGCGTTTTTATCCCAAAATTCATCCCCATTGACCAAAATCTTGGGGTTTGTCTCACGGGGGGGCCTTTTTATCTCAAAATTTGTCGCATTGATTTGAACATTGCCTTTCCACCCAACACTGACTTTTCCACCCAATTGGAGCATTTTTATCACAAATCCATCCTCATAAACTTAACGTTGACTTTTCTACCCAATTGGAGCGTTTTTATCCCAAAATTCATCCCCATTGGCCAAAGTCGTGGGTTTTGATCCAATGGGGGCGTTTTTATCCCAAAAATTGTCCCATTGATGTTGAACCTTGACTTTTCCACCCAACATTGGCTTTTCCACCCAACTGGGCCTTTTTACCCCAAATTCATCCCCATTGAGGTCCAACATTGACTTTTCCATACAATTAGGGAGTTTTTTACCCCAAAATTCTTCCCCATTGACCAAAATCTTGGGGTTTGGTCCAAAGGGAGCGTTTTTATCCCGAAATTTGTCCCATTGATGTTGAATCTTGACTTTTCCACCCAACTGGGTGTTTTTATCCAAAAATCCATCCCCCTTGAGGCCCAGCGTTGTCTTTTCCACCCAACTGGGCATTTTTTATTCCAAATCCATCCTCGTTGATGTCCGACGTTGACTTTTCTACCCAATTGGGGCGTTTTTATCCTAAAATTTGTCCCCATGGAAGTCCAATATTGGCTTTTCCACCCAAAGTTGACTTTTCCGTCCAATTGGAGCGTTTTTATCCCAAAACTCATCCCTGTCGAGTTCCAACCTTGACTTTTCCATCCAAGGTTGAGTTTTTCACCCAATTGGGACGTTTTTATCTCAAAAATTCATCCCCATTGACGAAACTCTTACGGTTTGGTTTAACGGGGGTGTTTTTATCCCAAAATTTCTCCCCATTGAGGTCCAACATTGACTTTTTCACCCAACATTGACTTTTTTGTCCAATTGGAGCGTTTTTATACCAAAACTCATCCCTGTTGAGTTCCAACCTTGATTTTTCCATCCAACGTTGACTTTTTCACCCAATTGGGGTGCTTTTATCCCAAAATTCATCCCCATTGACCAAAATGTTGGGGTTTGGCCCAACGGGGGCGTTTTTATTCCAAAATTTGTCCCCATTGAGGTCCAATATTGAGTTTTCCACCCAACGTTGACTTTTTCATCCAATTGGAGCATTTTTATCCCCTTCATCCCGCATATCACCAACAATGTGGGTTTTGGTCCACGGGGGGCCTTTCTATCCTAAAATTTGTCCCCATTGAGGTCCAATATTGAGTTTTCCACCCAACGTTGACTTTTCCATCCAATTGGAGCATTTTTATCCCACAATTCATTCCCATTCACCAAAATGTTGGGTTTTGGTCCAACGGGGGCATTTTTATCCCAAAATTTGTCCCAATTGAGGTCCAATATTGAGTTTTCCACCCAACGTTGATTTTTCCATCCAATTGGAGCATTTTTATCCCACAATTCATCCCCATTTGCCAAAATGTTGGGTTTTGGTCCAACGGGGGCATTTTTATCTCAAAATTCTTCCCCGTTGATGTTGAATCTTGACTTCTTCAGCCAACATTGGCTTTTCCACACAACTTGGGCATTTTTATCCCAAAAATTCATCCCCACTGACCAAAATGATGGGGTTTGGTCCAACGGGGGCGTTTTTATCCCGAAATTTGTCCCCATTGAGGTCCAATATTGACTTTTTCACCCAACGTTGACTTTTCCATTGAAGCGTTTTTATCCCAAAACTCATCCCTGTTTAGATCCAACCTTGACTTTTCAATCGAGCGTTGACTTTTTCACCCAAATGGAGCGTTTTTATCCCAAAATTCATCCCCATTGACCAAAATCTTGGGGTTTGGTCCAACCGGGGGCGTTTTTATCTCAAAATTTGTCCCATTGATGTTGAACATTGACCTTTCCACCCAACACTGACTTTTCCACCCAATTGGGGCATTTTTAATCACAAATCCATCCTCATAAACTTAACGTTGACTTTTCTACCCAATTGGAGCATTTTTATCCCAAAATTCATCCACATTGGCCAAAGTCGTGGGTTTTGATCCAACGGGGGCGTTTTTATCCCAAAATTTGTCCCATTGATGTTGAACCTTGACTTTTCCACCCAACATTGGCTTTTCCACCCAACTGGGCCTTTTTACCCAAATTCATCCCCATTGAGGTCCAACATTGACTTTTCCATACAATTAGGCAGTTTTTACCCCAAAATTCTTCCCCATTGACCAAAATCTTGGGGTTTGGTCCAAAGGGAGCGTTTTTATCCCGAAATTTGTCCCATTGATGTTGAATCTTGACTTTTCCACCCAACTGGGTGTTTTTATCCAAAAATCCATCCCCCTTGAGGCCAAGCGTTGGCTTTTCCACCCAACTGGGCATTTTTATTCCAAATCCATCCTCGTTGATGTCCGACGTTGACTTTTCTACCCAATTGGGGCGTTTTTATCCTAAAATTTGTCCCATGGAAGTCCAATATTGGCTTTTCCACCCAAAGTTGACTTTTCCGTCCAATTGGAGCGTTTTTATCCCAAAACTCATCCCTGTCGAGTTCCAACCTTGACTTTTCCATCCAACGTTGACTTTTTCACCCAATTGGGACGTTTTTATCTCAAAAATTCATCCCCATTGACGAAACTCTTACGGTTTGGTTTAACGGGGGTGTTTTTATCCCAAAATTTCTCCCCATTGAGGTCCAACATTGACTTTTTCACCCAACATTGACTTTTTTGTCCAATTGGAGCGTTTTTATCCCAAAACTCATACCTGTTGAGTCCCCTTGATTTTCCACATCCAACGTTTGACTTTTCCCCAATTGGGGTGCCTTTTATCCCAAAATTCATATCCCCATTCACCACACAATCTGGTTTTGGTCCAACGGGGGATATTTTATCCGTCGAATTTTGTCCCCATTGAAGGTCCCAAGATTGGGAGTTTCGCACCCAGACGTTGACTTTTTCATGCCAATTGGAGCATTTTTATCCCACAATTCATTCCCATTCACCAAAATGTTGGGTTTTGGTCCAACGGGGGCATTTTTATCCCAAAATTTGTCCCAATTGAGGTCCAATATTAGGTTTTCCACCCAACGTTGACTTTTCCATCCAATTGGAGCATTTTTATCCCACAATTCATCCCCATTCACCAAAATTTGGGTTTTGGTCCAACGGGGGCATTTTTATCCCAAAATTTGTCCCAATTGAGGTCCAATATTGAGTTTTCCACCCAACGTTTACTTTTCCATCCAGATGGAGCATTTTTATCCCAAAATTCATCACCATTTGCCAAAATGTTGGGTTTTGGTCCAACGGGGGCGTTTTTATCTCAAAATTCTTCCCCATTGATGTTGAATCTTGACTTCTTCAGCCAACATTGGCTTTTCCACACAACTTGGGCATTTTTATCCCAAAAATTCATCCCCACTGACCAAAATGATGGGGTTTGGTCCAACGGGGGCGTTTTTATCCCGAAATTTGTCCCCATTGAAGTCCAATATTGACTTTTTCACCCAACGTTGACTTTTCCTTTGGAGCATTTTTATCCCAAAACTCATCCCTGTTTAGATCCAACGTTGACTTTTCCATCCAGCGTTGACTTTTTCACCCAAATGGAGCGTTTTAATCCCAAAATTCATCCCCATTGACCAAAGTCTTGGGGTTTGGTCCAACGGGGGCGTTTTTATCCCAAAATTTGTCCCATTGATGTTGAACATTGACTTTTCCACCCAACACTGACTTTTCCACCCAATTGGGGCATTTTTATCACAAATCCATCCTCATTGATGCCCAGCGTTGACTTTTCTACCCAATTGGAGCATTTTTATCCCAAAATTCATCCCCATTGACCAAAGTCGTGGGTTTTGATCCAACGGGGGCGTTTTTATCCCAAAATTTGTCCCATTGATGTTGAACCTTGACTTTTCCACCCAACATTGGCTTTTCCACCCAACTGGGCCTTTTTACCCCAAATTCATCCCAATTGAGGTCCAACATTGACTTTTCCATACAATTAGGGAGTTTTTACCCCAAAATTCTTCCCCATTGACCAAAATCTTGGGGTTTGGTGCAAAGGGAGCGTTTTTATCCCGAAATTTGTCCCATTGATGTTGAATCTTGACTTTTCCACCCAACTGGGTGTTTTTATCCAAAAATCCATCCCCCTTGAGGCCCAGCGTTGTCTTTTCCACCCAACTGGGCATGTTTATTCCAAATCCATCCTCGTTGATGTCCGACGTTGACTTTTCTACCCAATTGGGGCGTTTTTATCCTAAAATTTGTCCCCATGGAAGTCCAATATTGGCTTTTCCACCCAAAGTTGACTTTTCCGTCCAATTGGAGCGTTTTTATCCCAAAACTCATCCCTGTCGAGTTGCAACCTTGACTTTTCCATCCAACGTTGACTTTTTCACCCAATTGGGACGTTTTTATCCCAAAAATTCATCCCCATTGACCAAACTCTTCCGGTTTGGTCCAACGGGGGCATTTTTATCACAAAATTTGTCCCGGTGGGTCAACGGTGACTTTTCGCCTTTGTTGACTTTTTGTCAGTGGGCGTTTTATCCCAAAACTCATCCCTGTTGAGTTTCCAACCTTGATTTTCCATCAACGTGACTTTTCACCCCAATTTAGGTTGCTTTTATCCCAAAATTCATCCCATTCACTTAAGGAAATTTGGGTTTTTGGTCCAGCAGAGGCATTTTATCCCGAAATTTGTCCCCATTGAGGTCCAATATTGTGTTTTCCGCCCAACGTTGACTTTTCTACCATATTGGAGCATTTTTATCCCAAAATTCATCCCCATTGGCCAAAATGTTGGGTTTTAGTCCAACGGGGGCGTTTTTATCTCAAATTTTGTCCCATTGATGTTGAATCTTGACTTCTTCACCCAACATTGGCTTTTCCACACAACTGGGGCATTTTTATCCCAAAATTCATTCCCATTGTCCAAAAAGTTGGATTTTAACCCAACTGGGGCGTCTTTATCCCGAAATTTGTCCCCATTGAGATCCAATATTGACTTTTTCACCCAACGTTGACTTTTCCGTCCAATTGGAGCGTTTTTATCTTAAAACTCATCCCTTTTGAGATCCAACCTTGACTTTTCCATCCAGCGTTGACATTTTCACCCAACTGGGGCGTTTTTATCCCAAAATTTGTCCCCATTGACCAAAATCTTGGGGTTTGGTCCAACGGGGGCATTTTTATCCCAAAATTTGTCCCTATTGAAGTCCAATATTGAGTTTTCCACCCAATGTTACTTTTCCGTCCAATTGGAGCATTTTTATCCCAAAAATTCATCCCCATTGACCAGAATGTTGGGTTTTGGACCAACGAGGGCGTTTTTATCCCAAAATTTGTCCCATTGACGTTGAACATTGATTTTTTCTCCCAACATTGACTTTTCCGTCCAATTGGGGTGTTTTTATCCCAAAATTCATCCCATTGACCATAATGTTGGGGTTTGGTCCAACGGGGGCGTTTTTATCCCAAAATTTGTCCCCGTTGAGGTCCAATATTGGCTTTTCCACCATATGTTGGATTTTCCGTCCAATTGGAGCGCTTTTATCCCAAAACTCATCCCTGTTGAAATCCCAGCGCCAAACTTTTCCATCCAACGTTGACTTTTTTACCCAAATGGAGCGTTTTTATCTCAAAATTCACCCCCATTGACCAAAATCTTGGGGTTTGGTCCAACGGGGGCGTTTTTATCTCAAAATTTATCCCATTGATGTTGAACATTGACCTTTCCACCCAACACTGACTTTTCCACCCAATTGGGGCATTTTTATCACAAATCCATCCTCATTGATGCCCAACGTTGACTTTTCTACCCAATTGGAGCATTTTTATTCCAAAATTCATCCCCATTGACCAAAGTCGTGGGTTTTGATCCAACAGGGGCGTTTTTATCCCAAAATTTGTCCCATTGATGTTGAACCTTGACTTTTCCACCCAACATTGGCTTTTCCACCCAACTGGGCCTTTTTACCCCAAATTCATCCCCATTGAGGTCCAACATTGACTTTCCCATACAATTAGGGAGTTTTTACCCCAAAATTCTTCCCCATTGACCAAAATCTTGGGGTTTGGTCCAAAGCGAGCCTTTTTTTCCCAAAATTCATCCCCGTTTACCAAAGTCTTGGGGTTTGGTCCAACGGGGGCGTTCTTATCCCGAAATTTTTCCCATTGACATTTAACATTGATTTTTCCACCCAACATTGGCTTTCCCACCCAACTGAGCCTTATTCCATAAAATTCATCCCTGTTGAGTTCCAACCTTGACTTTTTCACCCAACTGGAGCGTTTTTATCCCAAAATTCTTCCCCATTTACCAAAGTCTTGGGGTTTGGTCCAACGGGGGCATTTTTATCCCAAAATTTTTCCCCATTGAAGTCCAATATTGAGTTTTCCACCCAATGTTGACTTTTCCGTCCAATTGGAGCATTTTTATCCCAAGAATTCATCCCCATTGACCAGAATGTTGGGTTTTGGACCAACGAGGGCGTTTTTATCCCAAAATTTGACCCATTGACGTTGAACATTGACTTTTTCACCCGACATTGACTTTTCCGTCCAATTGGGGTGTTTTTATCCCAAAATCCATCCCCATTGACCAAAATGTTGGGGTTTGGTCCAACGAGGGCGTTTTTATCCCAAAATTTGTCCCCATTGAGGTCCAATATTAGCTTTTCCACCCCATGTTGAATTTTTTGTCCAATTGGAGCGTTTTTATCCCAAAACTCATCCCTGTTGAGTTCCAACCTTGACTTTTCCATCCAACGTTGACTTTTTCACCCAATTGGGGTGTTTTTATCCCAAGATTAACCCCCATTGACCAAAATCTTGGGTTTTGGTGGTATGGGAGAGTTTTTATCCCAAAATTTGTCCCCATTGAGGTCCAATATTGACTTTTCCACCCAACGTTGACTTTTTCATCAAATTGGATTGTTTTTATCCCAAAACTCATCCCTGTTGAGATCCAACCTTGACTTTTCCATCCAACGTTGACTATGTCACCCAATTGGGGTGCTTTAATCCCAAAATTCATCGCCATTC
>JAVTVJ010004265.1:0-14114 GCA_034509425.1 Eopsaltria australis
ACGGCCCTATCGCACTCTCCACAGTAACGAGCTTGTTTTAAGGACACCCGAGAGCCGCTGTGAGCAGCAGCACGGGCCGCGCGCGGGCGAGCCGGGGGTGCCCCTGGGCGGGGGTGCCCGCATGCCGCGCCCGTCCCCGGCCGTGCGAGGGCAGCGAGCGCTCTTTGTCTGCTCTGGTAAGCACTCAACAGGGAAACACCGAGCCCAAAGAATAAGAAGCCGTTTTTAGGCTCCCTTAAACTATGCTATAAGTAAGCAGAGTCCTGTGTTAACAAATATCTTAGAATGGTTTACTGAGTTAATTTTGTAAAAGACCTTCTCCTGTATCCTTGTGAGTAAAAAAGACCAAGGACTCTTTACTATTATGTAAAATAATCCTGAAACTGGAGAACTAGGGCAGTCAGCAACTGAAAATTGCTGCATCCAACCAGCAGCTAAGAATTGATACATCCAACAGTTGCATGCAACCCACTGTAAGTTTCTTCTGTGAACATAGAAGACATGGACCCTATGCCATGCTACTGAAACTGGATAATGTTATTCTGAAAACGTTTGCTGTCAATCCTAGTATGTCTGTTCCCAGCACTAACTGGATAATGCATTAAGTCTGATCTGTCGGTAAGACCATGGAAGAAGCCTATTCTAAGAGCAGACCTGAAAGACAAAAGACACCTGGGAGCTGTATGTGCAGATGAGAGCAGCTCATGCGAGATGGCAAACAAAAAGACAGGTTATGGGTGCAATAACTACCTAACCAGGTAAATCCAAGTGAGAAAAGTGTTACCATCAAATGTACCATCACAAAAAGCTGAACTGATTATATCAATGAAAGATCTAGAACTGAGCAAAGTCATCTAGAAGGAAGGAAGACTAGCAACTATTCAAGCCTAGAGACCGAGTCTATGTTGAATGAAGGGACAGTAATCTTACGAGCTAAGTAAAAAGAGTCATTCCAAGTCCTGACTACCCTCACCAAATCCAAAGCTGCTGGCAGAGAGCCTTGAATTCACTGCTCCAGAGTTAAGAAGACATCTGCTCCATAGACAGCCAGAAAACAGAGAATTGACACAAATTGAGATGATATGATTTAAACTGTTTCTTTTGTACCCTTTATCTGCACAGTTGGTAACCGTGGATCCAAATTCTTGTCCCTAAAATTTGCATGTAACTCTAGTCCAAAATGTATCCAAAAGCTCTTCATAAGGACAACTTGTCAAAGTTGAGAATCTGGCCTTGTAAGTTTTGCCTCAAGATAAAGATTGGGCCTGTGCCCATGGAGCTGTGATTCCAAATGTAATGTTTAATCATATTAAAGGCTGTTGACAAAACAAAATAGCTCTTAATTTCCTACTAGACAAAAAATCATTAACACTAGTTGTTGTTCTTATGCAAATCTGAATGAAAAATTTTTTTAGAAATTTGGTTGAAATTTGAAAGCAAACTCAAATTCTACACCAAGTAACTCTCAAAAGAGCTTACTGAACCTTGAATATCTTCAGTACACTCACTTCATGGTTACCAAACTGAACCTAGATAAAGAAATGTTCATAGTAACTGTAGTTATAATTAGCATCTGTGTAACAACTAGTGGGATAGCCAGTTGTATAAACCAGAGGTATGGTTGAATGCAGAGTAGAGACTAGACAAGACAGAGTCTTGTTAGTCTCAAAAAAGGGGGGAATGATGCCGTTTGGTTTCTGCCTTTTTTCTTTTATATGTTCTCTGTACTCTCTGCACATATTTTTGTGGCTCTGTAGCCTACTATATTAATAGCTAGTTTTTCCAGTACCTTTCCATAGCCTTCCCTAAGCAGAAAGACAAAACAAATTCCAGAGCTCCAAGCCCCAGGGGGTTGCAAGGCCCTGTCCTATCTCAGTTCTTCCTGGGAACCAAGGCCGAGAACAACTCTGAGGTACATTTTCATAAGCAGAGTGCAGCCAGTGCTGAGAGGGGGGCTCCAGGGAAGGGGCTGGACCTGAGGGGGGAATTGAATCGCCACTTGTTCTCCTTATTGGTGCTCTTAATTATGCTAATTTCCTAAAAGCTATAAATATGTACTCACCCCTGGAGGGGCTGGGCTTTTATGGATACCTTTCCATAACTGCTCCTGAAGACCTTCAAAATAAAGATCCCCTTTTATATTACCTCCTTGCTAAAATGATCTCGAGTTTCTTTTCCAGGTTGGGGGAAAAGGCAACACCGACGCCACCTGAAATGCCGATGGACTGATCCTTCCTGACCGGCTGCCTGTTTAGAACTCTGCTGTAATTTAGGGCTAAATGCCTCCTAAAACTGGCATCATGCATCTGGGACTGAGTTTTCATATGGAAATGCTGTCATTGTTGCACTGAAGGCTACATATCTGAGTTGACAGCCGATGCTGAACACCCATGGATTAAGATTCGGTGAGACCCAAGCTGCCACCAACAAGGACCCTACTTTGCAGGCCAAACCTCCTCCAAACTGACATCAAGAACTGGGGGGCAGAGTTCTTCTTTCAGAGAAAAGGGAGACACTTTTTTGTGTCCCGCCCTAAGGCATTTGCCTTCAAGGCTTCAAATTCACAGATGGATCAAGAGTCCTCGCAGACCCAAGCTGCCACCGACAGGGACCCTGGCTGCCCTTGCAGGGCCAAAACCCTCCTCCAAACCGACATCACGAAACTGGGGGGCAGAGTTCTCTTTCTCAGAGAAAAGGGACACTTTTTGTGTCCTGGCCCTAAGGCACTCTGCTCCCGGACGCCACCTGAAATTCCGTATGGATCAAGATTATTCGCTGACGCAAGATGCCATCAACCAGGACTCTGGTTGCATTTGTAGGGCCAAAACCCTCCACCAAACCGACATCATGAATCTGGGGGCCCAAGTTTTCTTCAATGCAAAGTGCCACATAGGTCGAGGGCTCATGTCTGGGAGTCACTGTCAGCCTTCAAATTCAAGATGGATAAGATTCCTCGCAGACCCAAGGTGCCACCAACAAGACCCTGGCTGCCCTTGCAGGGCCAAAACCCTCCTCCAAACTGACATCAAGAAACTGGGGGGCAGAGTTCTCTTTCTCAGAGAAAAGGGACACTTTTTGTGTCCCGGCCCTAAGGCACTGTGCTCCCGGTGATGCCGTTTGGTTTCTGCCTTTTTTCTTTTATATGTTCTCTGTACTCTGCACATATTTTTGTGGCTCTGTAGCCTACTATATTAATAGCTAGTTTTTCCAGTACCTTTCCATAGCCTTTCCCTAAGCAGAAAGACAAAACAAATTCCAGAGCTCCAAGCCCCAGGGGGTTGCAAGGCCCTATCCTATCGCAGTTCTTTCCCAACCAAGGCTTACACCCAACTCTGGAGGTACATTTTCTGGTACAGAGGCAGCTAAAAAGGAGAGGGGGCTCCAGGAAGGGGCTGGACCTGAGGGGGAATTGAACTGCCAATTGTTCTCCCCATTATGCTCTAATCAATTCATGTCAATTTCCTAAAAGCTATAACATGTACTCACCCCCTGGAGGGGCTGGGCTTTATGGACACCCTTTCCATAACTGCCCTGAATTAAAATAAAGATCCCTATACTCCTCCCTGCTAAAATGATCTTGAGTTTCTTTTCCAGGCTGGGGGAAAAGGCAACAGTTATTTGGCACACCCAGAAGGGACACGAGAACCTGGTACCCTTCCTCTGGACCGAAAACATCCTGCAAGGAATTCCTTTCTGACAGCAATCTAAAGAATTCCCTGCCACGGGCCGGAGGTCGAGACACCATGGTTCCAAGATCCCATAGGAGGTAGTATAAAGGTGGTTCTTTTTGTTGTGTAGTGTGTAGTTTGTATGTGTGTGTATTGTTTATGTATTGTGTATCTGTTTAAAGTCATAATTGTTAGCATCCCAGGACAACCTGGCGTGGTGGTGGAAAATTTGCTTTTGAAATCATTTCCAAGTTTTTTCCTTGTTGTCGATTTTCCAACCTGCCCCAGAGACTGGCTGGTGGGAGGAGGCGGTGTGTGATCTCGGCTGAGATTGTTCTACTGGTAGAGAAAAGCAAACTCACAGTGCGGAAAGTTATTCACGTTTGAAGTACATGCTGAAGTTTTGAATTGAAAGCCAAGTCTGAGACATCTAAAGCTGGAGCCTGGGGGAGGCCTATTCTTCTTGCGGGGAGGTGGGGATGGGCCCCACTTACAGGTTTGTGGAGCGGCTGGGTGTCCAGCCTGCTCCTTGGTGGGAGGCTGGGGAGAGATTCCCACTTCCTACAGGTTTGTGGTGTGGCTGGGTGTCCAGCCTGCTCCTTGGTGGGAGGCTGGGGAGAGATTCCCACTTCCTACAGGTTTGTGGAGCGGCTGGGTGCCCAGCCTGGGTGTCCAGCCTGCTCCTTGGTGGGAGGCTGGGGAGAGATTCCCACTTCCTACAGGTTTGTGGAGCGGCTGGGTGCCCAGCCTGCTCTTTGGTGGGAGGCGAGTGAGAAATCCTCGCTTCCTACAGGTCTGTGGAGAGGCTGGGTGTCCAGCCTGCTCCTTAGTGGGAGGCGAGGGAGAGATCCTCGCTTCCAGCAAGTTTTGTGGAACGGCCGAGAAAGCTCGGTTCGCACCATTGTAAGGGAAGGGGGAGAAGCCCCAACTTTCTATGTTCCATCTGTAAAAAGTTTTTCCAAGATTTTAAGGCAAGGGCGACTCCCGGACTTCCGGGACGGCTCCGCGAGCAGGGCGGTCACTCCCCCGTGACAGAAGCGGGGCACCAGCCGCTCTGAGAGGGGCGGAGGTGATTCCTGCCATTGCCCTGGTCACGGCCGGGGGATGCGCGGGGAGCGGTCCCAGGAAGCGAACCGGGACCGGGGCTGCCGCTGCGCCGCTTCGGCCCTGCTCTGGCGGAGGCGGGGCCGCCGCTGCGCGGCCACGGCCCGGCTCACTCGCTGCTCCTGGGCCCCGCCCGCACCGGCCCAGAGCGGCCGGGAGTGTGAGATCTAAGAGGAGGAACGGCCCTATCGCACTTTCCACAGTAACGAGCTTGTTTTAAGGACACCCGAGAGCCGCGGTGAGCAGCAGCACGGGCCGAGCCGCGAGCCGGGGGTGCCCTGGGCGGGGGTGCCGATGCCGACGCCCAGTCCCCGCCGTGCGAGGGCAGCGAGCGCTCTTTGTGTCTGCTCTGGTAACACTCAAAGGGAAACACCGAGCCCAGACAAGAAGCCTTTTTAGGCCCTAAAACCATGCTATAAGTAAGAGAGGTCCTGTGTTACAAATATCTTAGAATGGTTTACTGAGTTAAATTTGTAAAGACCTTCTCCTGTATCCTTGTGAGTAAAAAAGACCAAGGACTCTTTACTATTATGTAAAATAATCCTGAAACTGGAGAACTAGGGCAGTCAGCAACTGAAAATTGCTGCATCCAACCAGCAGCCAAGAATTGATACATCCAAAAGTTGCATGCAACCCACTGTAAGTTTGTTCTGTGAACATAGAAGACATGGACCCTATGCCATGCTACTGAAACTGGATAATGTTATTCTGAAAACGTTTGCTGTCCATCCTAGTATGTCTGTTCCCAGCACTAACGGATAATGTATTTAAGTCTGACTGTTTGCAGACCATGGAAGAAGCCTATTCCAGCAGAGCAGACCTGAAAGATGTGCCAGCCTGGGAGCTGTATGCAGATGAGAGCAGCTTCATGCGAGATGGCAAACAAAAGACAGGTTTTGCAGTAACAACCACGAACCAGGTAACCATGAGAAAAGTGTTACCATCAAATGTACCATCACAAAAAGCTGAACTGATTATATCAATGAAAGATCTAGAACTGAGCAAAGTCATCTAGAAGGAAGGAAGACTAGCAACTATTCAATCCTAGAGACTGAGTCTATGTTGAATGAAGGGACAGTAATCTTACGAGCTAAGTAAAAAGAGTCATTCCAAGTCCTGACTACCCTCACAAAATCCAAAGCTGCTTGCAGAGAGCCTTGAATTCACTGCTCCAGAGTTAAGAAGACGTCTGCTCCATAGACAGCCAGAAAACAGAGACTGATACAAATTGAGATGATATGATTTAAACTCTTCTTTTGTACCTCTTATCTGTACAGTTGGTAACCGTGATTCAAATTTGGTCCTAAAATTTGCATGTAACTCTAGTCCAAAATGTATCCAAAAGCTCTTCATAAGGACAACTTGTCAAAGTTGAGAATCTGGCCTGGTAAGTTTTGCCCCAAGATAAAGATTGGGCCTGTGCCATGGAGCTGTGATTCCAAATGTAATGTTTAATCATATTAAAGGCTGTTGACAAAACAAAATAGCTCTTAATTTCCTACTAGCCACAAAATCATTAACACTATTTGTTGTTCTTATGCAAATCTGAATGAAAAATTTTTTTAGAAATTTGGTTGAAATTTGAAAGCAAACTCAAATTCTACACCAAGTAACTCTCAAAAGAGCTTACTGAACCTTGAATATCTTCAGTACACTCACTTCATGGTTACCAAACTGAACCTAGATAAAAGAAATGTTCATAGTAACTGTAGTTATAATTAGCATCTGTGTAACAACTAGTGGGATAGCCAGTTGTATAAACCAGAGGTATGGTTGAATGCAGAGTAGAGACTAGACAAGACAGAGTCTTGTTAGTCTCTAAAAAAGGGGGGAATGATGCCGTTTGGTTTCTGCATTTTTTCTTTTTATATGTTCTCTGTACTCTCTGCCCATATTTTTGTGGCTCTGTAGCCTACTATATTAATAGCTAGTTTTTCCAGTACCTTTCCATAGCCTTTCCCTAAGCAGAAAGACAAAACAAATTCCAGAGCTCCAAGCCCCAGGGGGTTGCAAGGCCCTGTCCTATCTCAGTTCTTCCTGGGAACCAAGGCCGAGAACAACTCTGAGGTACATTTTCATAAGCAGAGTGCAGCCAGTGCTGAGAGGGGGGCTCCAGGGAAGGGGCTGGACCTGAGGGGGAATTGAATCGCCACTTGTTCTCCTTATTGGTGCTCTTAATTATGCTAATTTCCTAAAAGCTATAAATATGTACTCACCCCTGGAGGGGCTGGGCTTTTATGGACACCTTTCCATAACTGCTCCTGAAGACCTTCAAAATAAAGATCCCCTTTTATATTACCTCCTTGCTAAAATGATCTCGAGTTTCTTTTCCAGGCTGGGGGAAAAGGCAACACCGGACGCCACCTGAAATGCCGCATGGATCAAGATCCTTCCCAGACCCAAGCTGCCATCAACTAGAACTCTGGCTGCAATTGTAGGGCTAAATGCCTCCTAAAAACTGGCATCATGCATCTGGGGACTGAGTTTTCTTCAATTGGAAATGCGCATTGTTTGCATCAGAAGGCAAATTATTGGGAGTTGACAGCCGCATGCTTGAAATTCGCATGATTAAGATTCCTCGCAGACCCAAGCTGCACGACAAGACCCTGCGCCTGCAGGGCAAAACCTTCCTCCAAACTGACATCATGAAACTGGGGGGAGCGAGTTCTCTTTCTCAGAGAAAAGGGACACTTTTTGTGTCCCGGCCCTAAGCACTCTGCTCTGCTGCGCTCTTCAAATTCGTATGGATCAAGAATTATCGCTGACGCAATCCATCAACAAGGACTCTGGTTGCATTTGTAGGGGTAAAACACTCCACCAAACCGACATCATGAATCTGGGGGCCTAAGTTTTCTTTCGCGTGGAAAAGTGCCATCATTTGTATCGCAGGCCCCCTGTCTGGGATTCGACTGCCGCCTCTTCAAGTTCCGCATGGAGCAAGATCCCTCACAGACCCAAGCGGCCACCGACAAGGACCCTGGCTGCCCTTGCAGGGCCAAAACCCTCCTCAAAGCTGACATCGAGAAACTGGGGGGCAGAGTTCTCTTTCTCAGAGAAAAGGGACACTTTTTGTGTCCCGGCCCTAAGGCACTGTTCTCCCGGATGCCTCCTGATAATCCGTATGGATCATCATCCTTCCCAGACCCAAGCTGCCATCAACTAGAACTCTGGCTGCAATTGTAGGGCTAAATGCCTCTAAAAACTGGCATCATGGATATGGGGGGGTTGAGTTTTCTTTCACATGGAAATGCGCCATTGTTTGTATCGAAGGCCACATATCTGGGAGTTGACAGCCGCATGCTGAAATTCCGCATGGATTAAGATTCCTCGCAGACCCAAGGTGCCACCAACAAGGACCCTGGCTGCCCTTGCAGGGCCAAAACCCTCCTCCAAACTGACATAACGAAACTGGGGGGCAGAGTTCTCTTTCTCAGAGAAAAGGGACACTTTTTGTGTCCCGGCCCTAAGGCACTGTGCTCCCGGTGATGCTGTTTGGTTTCTGCCTTTTTTCTTTTATATGTTCTCTGTACTCTCTGCACATATTTTTCTGGCTCTGTAGCCTACTATATTAATAGCTAGTTTTTCCAGTACCTTTCCATAGCCTTTCCCTAAGCAGAAAGAAAAAACAAATTCCAGAGCTCCAAGCCCCAGGGGGTTGCAAGGCCCTGTCCTATCGCAGTTCTTCCTGGGAACCAAGGCCGAGAACAACTCTGAGGTACATTTTCATAAGCAGAGTGCAGCCAGTGCTGAGAGGGGGGCTCCAGGGAAGGGGCTGGACCTGAGGGGGAATTGAATCGCCACTTGTTCTCCTTATTGGTGCTCTTAATCAATTATGCTAATTTCCTAAAAGGTATAAATATGTACTCACCCCTGGAGGGGCTGGGCTTTTATGGACACCTTTCCATAACTGCTCCTGAAGACCTTCAAAATAAAGATCCCCTTTTATATTACCTCCTTGCTAAAATGATCTCGAGTTTCTTTTCCAGGCTGGGGGAAAAGGCAACAGTTATCTGGCACACCCAGAAGGGACACGAGAACCTGGTACCCTTCCTCTGGACCGAAACATCCTGCAAGGAATTCCTTTCTGACAGCAATCTAAAGAATTCCCTGCCACGGGCCTGAGGTCGAGACACCATGGTTCCAAGATCCCACAGGAGGTAGTATAAAGGTGGTTCTTTTTGTTGTGTAGTGTGTAGTTTGTATGTGTGTGTATTGTTTATGTATTGTGTATTGTTTATGTATTGTGTATCTGTTTAAAGTCAGTAATTGTTAGCGATCCCAGGACAACCTGGCGTGGTGGTGAGAAAATTTGCTTTTGAAATCATTTCTCCAAGTTTTTCCTGTTGCTGATTTTCCAACTCCCCAGAAGATCGGCTGGTGGGGAGGAGGCGGTGTGTGATCTCGGCTGGAATTGTTCACTGTAAGAGAAAAGCAAATCACAGTGGACAGTTTTATTTCATGTTTAAGGCACATGCGAGTTTTGAATTGAAAGCTGGCCTGGAGACATCTGGCATGGAGGCGCAGGGGGAGGCTGTCTGCTTTTCTTGTAGGAGGTGGGGGGAAAAATGGGCCCCCCCCCCCGCTTTT
Source organism: Eopsaltria australis (assembly GCA_034509425.1). Taxonomy (NCBI): domain Eukaryota; kingdom Metazoa; phylum Chordata; class Aves; order Passeriformes; family Petroicidae; genus Eopsaltria; species Eopsaltria australis. The sequence continues at coordinate 9,360 of JAVTVJ010004265.1, forward strand.
CCCCTACCAAAGGTTTTTTTTTTGGAGCCCCGGCCGCCCTGGGTGTCCAGCCTGCTCCTTGGTGGGAGGCTGGGGAGAGAGTCCCACTTCCTACAGGTTTGTGGGGCGGCTGGGTGTCCAGCCTGCTCCTTGGTGGGAGGCTGGGGAGAGATTCCCACTTCCTACAGGTTTGTGGAGCGGCTGGGTGCCCAGCCTGCTCCTTGGTGGGAAGCTGGGGAGAGATTCCCACTTCCTACAGGTTTTGTGGAGCGGCTGGGTGCCCAGCCTGCTCCTTGGTGGGAAGCTGGGGAGAGAGTCCCACTTCCTACAGGTTTTGTGGAGCGGCTGGGTGCCCAGCCTGCTCCTTGGTGGGAGGCGAGTGAGAAATCCTCGCTTCCTACAGGTCTGTGGAGAGGCTGGGTGTCCAGCCTGCTCCTTAGTGGGAGGCGAGGGAGAGATCCTTGCTTCCAGCAAGTTTTGTGGAACGGCCGAGAAAGCTCGGTTCGCACCATTGTAAGGGAAGGGGGAGAAGCCCCACTTTCTATGTTCCATCTGTAAAAAGTTTTTCCAAGATTTTAAGGCAAGGGCGACTCCCGGACTTCCGGGACGGCTCCGCGAGCAGGGCGGTCACTCCCCCGTGACAGAAGCGGGGCACCAACCGCTCTGAGAGGGGCGGAGGTGATTCCTGCCATTGCCCTGGTCACGGCCGGGGGATGCGCGGGGGAGCGGTCCCAGGAAGCGAACCGGGACCGGGGCTGCCACTGCGCTGCTTCGGCCCTGCTCTGGCGGAGGCGGGGCCGCCGCTGCGCGGCCACGGCCCGGCTCACTCGCTGCTCCTGGGCCCCGCCCGCACCGGCCCAGAGCGGCCGGGAGTGTGAGATCTAAGAGGAGGAACGGCCCTATCGCACTTTCCACAGTAACGAGCTTGTTTTAAGGACACCCGAGAGCCGCTGTGAGCAGCAGCACGGGCCGAGCGCGGGCGAGCCGGGGGTGCCCCTGGGCGGGGGTGCCCGCATGCCGCGCCCGTCCCCGGCCGTGCGAGGGCAGCGAGCGCTCTTTGTCTGCTGTGGTAAGCACTCACAAGGGAAACACCGAGCCCAAAGAACAAGAAGCCGTTTTTAGGCTCCCTTAAACCATGCTATAAGTAAGCAGAGTCCTGTGTTAACAAATATCTTAGAATGGTTAACTGAGTTAAATTTGTAAAAGACCTTCTCCTGTATCCTTGTGAGTAAAAAAGACCAAGGACTCTTTACTATAATGTAAAATAATCCTGAAACTGGAGAACTAGGGCAGTCAGCAACTGAAAATTGCTGCATCCAACCAGCAGCCAAGAATTGATACATCCAACAGTTGCATGCAACCCACTGTAAGTTTGTTCTGTGAACATAGAAGACATGGACCCTATGGCATGCTACTGAAACTGGATAATGTTATTCTGAAAACGTTTGCTGTCAATCCTAGTATGTCTGTTCCCAGCACTAACTGATAATGTATTTAAGTCTGACTGTTTGCAGACAATGGAAGAAGCCTATTCCAGAAGAGCAGACCTGAAAGATGTGCCAGCCTGGGAGCTGTATGCAGATGAGAGCAGCTTCATGCGAGATGGCAAACAAAAGACAGGTTATGCAGTAACAACCACGAACCAGGTAACCATGAGAAAAGTGTTACCATCAAATGTACCATCACAAAAAGCTGAACTGATTATATCAATGAAAGATCTAGAACTGAGCAAAGTCATCTAGAAGGAAGGAACGACTAGCACTTATTCAGCCTAGAGACTGAGTCTATGTTGTATGAAGGGACAGTAATCTTACGAGCTAAGTAAAAAGAGTCATTCCAAGTCCTGACTACCCTCACCAAATGCAAAGCTGCTGGCAGAGAGCCTTGAATTCACTGCTCCAGAGTTAAGAAGACGTCTGCTCCATAGACAGCCAGAAAACAGAGACTGATACAAATTGAGATGATATGAATTAAACTGTTCTTTTGTACCTCTTATCTGTACAGTTGGTAACCGTGATTCAAATTTGGTCCTAAATTTTGCATGTAACTCTAGTCCAAAATGTATCCAAAAGCTCTTCATAAGGACAACTTGTCAAAGTTGAGAATCTGGCCTGGTAAGTTTTGCCCCAAGATAAAGATTGGGCCTGTGCCCATGGAGCTGTGATTCCAAATGTCATGTTTAATCATATTAAAGGCTGTTGACAAAACAAAATAGCTCTTAATTTCCTACTAGCCACAACATCATTAACACTAGTTGTTGTTCTTATGCAAATCTGAATGAAAATTTTTTTTAGAAATTTGGTTGAAATTTGAAAGCAAACTCAAATTCTACACCAAGTAACTCTCAAAAGAGCTAACTGAACCTTGAATATCTTCACTACACTCACTTCATGGTTACCGAACTGAACCTAGATAAAAGAAATGTTCATAGTAACTGTAGTTATAATTAGCATCTGTGTAACAACTAGTGGGATAGCCAGTTGTATAAACCAGAGGTATGGTTGAATGCAAAGTAGAGACTAGACAAGACAGAGTCTTGTTAGTCTCTAAAAAAGGGGGGAATGATGCCGTTTGGTTTCTGCCTTTTTTCTTTTATATGTTCTCTGTACTCTCTGCCCATATTTTTGTGGCTCTGTAGCCTACTATATAAATAGCTAGTTTTTCCAGTACCTTTCCATAGCCTTTCCCTAAGCAGAAAGACAAAACAAATTCCAGAGCTCCAAGCCCCAGGGGGTTGCAAGGCCCTGTCCTATCTCAGTTCTTCCTGGAAACCAAGGCCGAGAACAACTCTGAGGTACATTTTCATAAGCAGAGTGCAGCCAGTGCTGAGAGGGGGGCTCCAGGGAAGGGGCTGGACCTGAGGGGGAATTGAATCGCCACTTGTTCTCCTTATTGGTGCTCTTAATCAATTATGCTAATTTTCTAAAAGCTATAAATATGTACCCACCCCTGGAGGGGCTGGGCTTTTATGGACACCTTTCCATAACTGCTCCTGAAGACCTTCAAAATAAAGATCCCCTTTTATATTACCTCCTTGCTAAAATGATCTCGAGTTTCTTTTCCAGGCTGGGGGGAAAGGCAACAGTTATTTGGCACACCCAGAAGGGACACGAGAACCTGGTACCCTTCCTCTGGACCGAAAACATCCTGCAAGGAATTCCTTCCTGACAGCAATCTAAAGAATTCCCTGCCACGGGCCTGAGGTCGAGACCCCATGGTTCCAAGATCCCACAGGAGGTAGTATAAAGGTGGTTCTTTTCGTTGTGTAGTGTGTAGTTTGTATGTGTGTGTATTGTTTATGTATTGTGTATCTATTTAAAGTCAGTAATTGTTAGCGATCCCAGGACAACCTGGCGTGGTGGTGAGAAAATTTGCTTTTGAAATCATTTCTCCAAGTTTTTCCTGTTGCCGATTTTCCAACCTGCCCCAGAGATCGGCTGGTGGGGAGGAGGTGGGTGTGTGATCTCGGCTGAGATTGTTCACTGGTAGAGAAAAGCAAATCACAGTGCAAAAGTTTATTTCATGTTTAGCACATGCGAGTTTTGAATTGAAAGCTGGCCTGGAGACATCTGGGCATGGGGCGGCCGGGGGAGGCCTGGTCTGCTTCTTGGTAGGAGGTGGGGGATGGGCCCCGCTTCCTACAGGTTTGTGGAGCGGCTGGGTGTCCAGCCTGCCCCTTGGTGGGAGGCTGGGGAGAGATTCCCACTTCCTACAGGTTTGTGGAGCGGCTGGGTGCCCAGCCTGCTCCTTGGTGGGAAGCTGGGGAGAGATTCCCACTTCCTACAGGTTTGGTGGAGCGGCTGGGTGCCCAGCCTGCTCCTTGGTGGGAGGCGAGTGAGAAATCCTCGCTTCCTACAGGTCTGTGGAGAGGCTGGGTGTCCAGCCTGCTCCTGAGTGGGCGGCGAGGGAGAGATCCTCGCTTCCAGCAAGTTTTGTGGAACGGCCGGAAAGCTCCGTTCGCACCATTTGTGAAGGAAGGGGGGGAGGAGCCCCACTTTCTTATGTCCCATCTGTAAAAAGTTTTCACAAGATTTTAAGGCAGGGCGACTCCGGACCTTCCGGCGACGGCTCCACGAGTCAGGCGGTCACCTCCCCCGTGACAGAAGCGGGGCACCAGCCGCTCATGAGAGGGCGGAGGTGATTCCTGCCATTGCCCTGGTCAGGACCGGGGGATGCGCCGGGGGAAGCGGTCCCAGGAAGCGAACCGGGACCGGGGCTGCCGCTTGCGGCTGCTTCGGCCCTGCTCTGGCGTGAGGCGGGGCCGCGCTGCGCGGCCACGGCCCGGCTCACTCGCTGCTCCTGGGGCCGCCGCCCGCACCGCCCAGAGCGGGCCGGGAGTGTGAGCATCTAAGAGCAGGAAGCGGCCGTATCGGCACTTTCCACAGTTACGAGCTTGTTTTAAAGGAACACCGAACGAGCGCGCTGTTGAGCAGCAGCACGGGCCGAGCGCGGGCGAGCCGGGGGTGCCCGCATGCCGCGCCCGTCCCCGGCCGTGCGAGGGCAGCGAGCGCTCTTTGTCTGCTCTGGTAAGCACTCAAAAGGGAAACACCGAGCCGAAAGAACAAGAAGCCGTTTTTAGGCTCCCTTAAACCATGCTATAAGTAAGCAGAGTCCTTTGTTAACAAATATCTTAGAATGGTTTACTGAGTTAAATTTGTAAAAGACCTTCTCCTGTATCCTTGTGAGTAAAAAAGACCAAGGACTCTTTACTATTATGTAAAATAATCCTGAAACTGGAAACTAGGGCAGTCAGCAACTGAAAATTGCTGCATCCAA
>JAVTVJ010004266.1:0-10530 GCA_034509425.1 Eopsaltria australis
TTCTCTTTCTCAGAGAAAACGGACACTTTTTGTGTCCCGGCCCTAAGCACTGTGCTCCCGGATGCCACCTGAAATTGCGTATGGATCAAGAGTATACGCTGACGCAAGCTGCCATCAACCAGGACTCTGGTTGCATTTGTAGGGCTAAAACCCCCCACCAAACCGATATCATAAATCTGGGGGCCTAAGTTTTCTTTCACGTGCGAAAGTGCCATCATTTGTATCATAGGCCCCCTGCCTGGGGGTCGACTGCCGCCTCTACAAATTCCGCATGGAGCAAGATCCCTCACAGACGCAAGCTGCCACCGACAAGGACCCTGGCTGCCCTTGCAGGGCCAAAACCCTCCTCCAAACTGACGTCAAGAAAGTGGGGGGCAGAGTTCTCTTTCTCAGAGAAAAGGGACACTTTTTGTGTCCCGGCCCGAAGGCACTGTTTTCCCTGCTGCCTCCTGAAATACCGCATGGATCAAGATTCCTCTGCAGACCCAAGATGCCACCCACAAGGACCCTGGCTGCCCTTGCAGGGCCAAAACCCTCCTCCAAACTGACATCAAGAAACTGGGGGGCAGAGTTCTCTTTCTCAGAGAAAAGGGACACATTTGTGTCCCGGCCCGAAGGCACTTTGCCCCCGGACGCCACCTGAAATTCCGTATGGATCAAGATTCCTCGCGGACCCAAGCTGCCATCAACTAGAACTCTGGCTGCAATTGTAGGGCTAAATGCCTCCTAAAAACTGGCATCGTGTTTCTCGGAGACTGAGCTTTCTTTCACGTGGAAAAGTGCCATCATTTGTATCGTAGGCCCCATATCTGGGAGTCGACAACCGCCTCTTCAAATTCCACATGGAGCAAGATCCATCACAGACCCAAGATGCCACCCACAAGGACCCTGGCTGCCCCTGCAGGGCCAAAACCCTTCTCCAAACTGACATCAAGAAAGTGGGGGGCAGAGTTCTCTTTCTCACAGAAACGGGACACTTTTTGTATCTCGGCCCGAAGGCACTGTTCTCCCTGCTTCCTCCTGAAATTCCGTATGGATCAAGATTACTGGCAGACGCAAGCTGCCGTCAACTAGAACTCTGGCTGCAATTCTAGGGCTAAATACCTCCTAAAACCTCGCATCGTGGATTTGGGAGACTGAGTTTTCTTTCATGTGGAAAAGTGCCATCATTTGTATCGAAAGCCCCTTGTCTGTGAGTTGACAGCCCCATGCTGAAATTCCGCATGGATCAAGATTCCTCGCAGACCCAAGCTGCCACCTACAAGGACCCTGGCTGCCCTTGCAGGGCCAAAACCCTCCTCCAAACTTACGTCAGGAAACTGGGGGGCAGAGTTCTCTTTCTCAGAGAAAAGGGACACTTTTTGTGTCCCGGCCCTAAGGCACTGTGCTCCCCGACGCCACCAGAAATTCTGTATGGATCAAAATTATACGCTGACGCAAGCTGCCATCAACCAGGACTCTGGTGTCATTTGTAGGGCTAAAATCCTCCACCAAACCGACATGATGAATTTCGGGCCTAAGTTTTCTTTCACGTGGAAAAGTGCCATCATTGTATCGTAGGCCCCATGTCTGGGATCAACTGCCGCCTCTTCAAATTCCGTATGGATCAAGATTCCTCGCAGACCCAAGCTGCCACCAACAAGGACCCTGGCTGCCCTTGCAGGGCCAAAACCCTCCTCCAAACTGACATCAAGAACTGGGGGGCAGAGTTCTCTTTCTCAGAGAAAAGGGACACTTTTTGTGTCCCGGCCCTAAGGCACGGTGCTCCCGGACGCCACCTGAGACGCCGCTCAGATCAAGATACTTCCCAGACCCAAGCTGCCATCAACCAGAACTCTAGTTGCAATTGTAGGGCTAAATGCCTCCTTAAAACTGGCATCATGGTTTTGGGAGACTGAGTTTTCTTTCACGTGGATAAGTGCCATCATTTGTATCGTAGGCCCCATGTCTGGGAATCAACTGCCGCCTCTTCAAATTCCGCATGGAGCATGATCTCACACAGACCCAAGCTGCCACCGACAAGGACCCTGGCTGCCCTTGCAGGGCCAAAACCCTCCTCCAAACTGACATCAAGAAAGTGGGGGGCAGAGTTCTCTTTCTCAGAGAAAAGGGACACTTTTTGTGTCCCGGCCCTAAGGCACTGTGCTCCCGGATGCCTCCTGAAAATCCGTATGGATCAAGATCCTTCCCAGACCCAAGCTGCCATCAACTAGAACTCTGGCTGCAATTGTAGGGCTTAATGCCTCCTAAAAACTGGCATCGTGGATCTGGGAGACTGGGCTTTATTTCATATGGAAAAGTGCAATCATTTGTATCGTAGGTCCCATGTCTGGGAGTCGACTGCCGCCTCTTCAAATTCCGCATGGAGCAAGATCCCTCACAGACCCAAGCTGCCACCGACTAGGACCCTGGCTGCCCTTGCAGGGCCAAACGCCTCCTCCAAACTGACATCAAGAAAGTGGGGGGCAGAGTTCTCTTTCTCAGAGAAAAGGGACACTTTTTGTGTCCCAGCCCTAAGGCACTGTTCTCCCGGACGCCACCTGAAATTCCGTATGGATCAAGACTACTGGCTGACGCAAGCTGCCATCATCTACAACTCTGTCTGCAATTGTAGGGCTAAATGCCTCCTTAAAACTGGCATCATGGATTTGGGAGACTGAGTTTTCTTTCACGTGGAAAAGTGCCATCATTTGTATCTAATGCCCCATGTTTGGGAGTTGACAGCAACATGCTGAAATTCCGCATGGATTAAGATTCCTCGCAGACCCAAGCTGCCACCGACAGGGACCCTGGCTGGCCTTGCAGGGCCAAAACCCTCCTCCAAACTATCAAGAAACTGGGGGGCAGAGTTCTCTTTCTCAGAGAAAAGGGACACTTTTTGTGTCCCGGCCCTAAGGCACTCTGCTCCCGGACGCCACCTGAAATTCCGTATGGATCAAATTCCTTTCCAGACCCAAGCTGCCATCAACTAAGAACTCTGGCAGCAAATGTAGGGACTAAATGCCTCTTAAAAAACTGCATCGTGCATCTGGGGACTGAGCTTTCATTTCACGTGGAAAAGTGCCTAATTGATCGTAGCCCATGTCTGGAGTCGACAACCCCTCTTCAAATTCCGCATGGAGGAATCCATCACAGAACCCAAGCTGCCACCGACAAGGGACCCTGGCGCCCCTGCAGGGCCAAAAAACCTTCTCCAAACGACATCAAGAAAGTGGGGGGCAGCAGTTCTCTTTCTCAGAGAAAAGGGACAGCTTTTGTGTCCCGGCCCTAAGGCACTTGCTCCCGGAATGCCTCCTGAAATTTCGCATGGATCAAGATCCCTCACAGAACAAGCTGCCACCGACAAGGACCCTGGCTGCCCTTGCAGGGCCAAAACCCTCCTCCAAACTGACATCAAGAAAGTGGGGGGCAGAGTTCTCTTTCCCAGAGAAAAGGACACATTTTGTGTCCCGGCCCTAAGGCAGTGTGCTCCCGGATGCCTCCTGAAATTCCGTATGGATCAAGATTCCTCGCAGACCCAAGCTGCCACCGACAAGACCCTGGGCTGCCCTTGCAGGGCCAAACCCTCCGCCAAACTGACATCAAGAAACTGGGGGGCAGAGTTCTCTTTCTCAGAGAAAAGGGACACTTTTTGTGTCCCGGCCCTAAGGCACTGTGCTCCCGGATGCCTCCTGAAATTCCGTATGGATCAAGAACCCTCACAGACCCAAGCTGCCACCGACTAGGACGCTGGCTGCCCTTGCAGGGCCAAAACCCTCCACAAACCTGACGTCAGGAAAGTGGGGGGCAGAGATCTCTTTCTCAGAGAAAAGGGACACTTTTTGTGTCCAGGCCCGAAGGCACTGTTCGCCCTGATGCCTGCTGAAATTTCGCATGGATCAAGATTCCTCGCAGACCCAAGCTGCCACCGACAAGGACCCTGGCTGCCCTTGCAGGGCCAAAACCCTCCTCCAAACTGACATCAAGAAACTGGGGGGCAGAGTTCTCTTTCTCAGAGAAAAGGGACACTTTTTGTGTCCCGGCCCGAAGGCACTCTGCTCCCGGACGCCACCTGTAATGCCACACGGATCAAGATCCTTCCCAGACCCAAGCTGCCATCAACTAGAACTCTGGCTGCAATTGTAGGGCTAAATGCCTCCTAAAAACTGGCATCATGGATTGGGAGACTGAGTTTTCTTTCACGTGGATAAGTGCCATCATTTGTATCGAAGGCCCCATGCCTGGGAGTTGACAACCCCATGCTGAAATTTCGCATGGATCAAGATTCCTCGCAGACCCAAGCTACCACCGACAAGGACCCTGGCTTCCCTTGCAGGGCCAAAACCCTCCACCAAACTGACATCAAGAAAGAGGGGGGCAGAGTTCTCTTTCTCAGAGAAAAGGGACACTTTTTGTGTCCCGGCCCGAAGGCGCTCTTCTCCCTGCTGCCTGCTGAAATTCCGCAGGGATCAAGATTCCTCGCAGACCCAAGCTGCCACTGACAAGGACCCTGGCTGCCCTTGCAGGGCCAAAACCCTCCTCCAAACTGGCATCAAGAAAGTGGGGGGCAGAGTTCTCTTTCTCAGAGAAAAGGGACACTTTTTGTGTCCTGGCCCTAAGGCACTGTGCTCCCGGAAGCCACCTAAAATTCCGTATGGATCAAGATTACAGGCTGACGCAAGCTGCCATCAACCAGAACTCTGGTTGCAATTGTAGGGCTAAATGCCTCCTAAAAACTGGCATCATGGATTTGGGAGACTGAGTTTTCTTTCACGTGGAAAAGTGCCATCATTTGTATCGAAGGCCCCATGTCTGGGAGTTGAAAGCCCCATGCTAAAATTCCGCATGGATTAAGATTCCTCGCAGACCCAAGCTGCCACCGACAAGGACCCTGGCTGCCTTTGCAGGGCCAAAACCCTCCTCCAAACTGACATCAAGAAAGTAGGGGGCAGAGTTCTCTTTCTCAGAGAAGAGGGACAATTTTGTATCCCGGCACCAAGGCACTGTTCTCCCTGCTGGCCTGCTGAAAATTCCGCATGGATCAAGATTCCTCTGGCAGACCCCAGAACTGCCACCGGACTAGGACCCTGCTTGCCTTGCAGGGCCAAAACCCTCCAAACTGACATCAAGAAACTGGGGGGCAGAGTTCTCTTTCTCAGAGAAAAGGGACACTTTTTGTGTCCCGGCCCTAAGGCACTCTGCTCCCGGACGCCACCTGAAATGCCGCATGGATCAAGATCCTTCCCAGACCCAAGCTGCCATCAACTAGAACTCTGGCTGGAAATCTAGGGCTAAATGCCTCCTAAAAACTGGCATCGTGTTTCTCGGAGACTGAGCTTTCTTTCACGTGGAAAAGTGCCATCATTTGTATCGTAGGCCCCATATCTGGGAGTCGACAACCGCCTCTTCAAATTCCGCATGGAGCAAGATCCATCACAGACCCAAGGTGCCACCCACAAGGACCCTGGCAGCCAGTGCAGGGCCAAAACCCTTCTCCAAACTGACATCAAGAAAGTGGGGGGCAGAGTTCTCTTTCTCACAGAAACGGGACACTTTTTGTATCCCGGCCCGAAGGCACTGTTCTCCCTGCTTCCTCCTGAAATTCCGTATGGATCAAGATTACTGGCAGACGCAAGCTGCCGTCAACTAGAACTCTGGCTGCAATTCTAGGGCTAAATACCTCCTAAAACCTCGCATCGTGGATTTGGGAGACTGAGTTTTCTTTCATGTGGAAAAGTGCCATCATTTGTATCGAAAGCCCCTTGTCTGTGAGTTGACAGCCCCATGCTGAAATTCCGCATGGATCAAGATTCCTCGCAGACCCAAGCTGCCACCTACAAGGACCCTGGCTGCCCTTGCAGGGCCAAAACCCTCCTCCAAACTTACGTCAGGAAACTGGGGGGCAGAGTTCTCTTTCTCAGAGAAAAGGGACACTTTTTGTGTCCCGGCCCTAAGGCACTGTGCTCCCCGACGCCACCAGAAATTCTGTATGGATCAAAATTATACGCTGACGCAAGCTGCCATCAACCAGGACTCTGGTGTCATTTGTAGGGCTAAAATCCTCCACCAAACCGACATGATGAATTTCGGGCCTAAGTTTTCTTTCACGTGGATAAGTGCCATCATTTGTATCGTAGGCCCCATGTCTGGGAATCAACTGACGCCTCTTCAAATTTTGCATGGAGCAAGATCCCTCACAGACCTAAGCTACCACCGACAAGGACCCTGGCTGCCCTTGCAGGGCCAAAACCCTCCTCCAAACTGACATCAAGAAAGTGGGGGGCAGAGTTCCCTTTCTCAGAGAAAAGGGACACTTTTTGTGTCCCGGCCCTAAGGCACTGTGCTCCCGGACTGAGATGCCGCACAGATCAAGATCCTTCCCAGACCCAAGCTGCCATCAACCAGAACTCTAGGTGCAATTGTAGGGCTAAATGCCTCCTTAAAACTGGCATCATGGTTTTGGGAGACTGAGTTTTCTTTCACGTGGATAAGTGCCATCATTTGTATCGTAGGCCCCATGTCTGCGAATCAACTGCCGCCTCTTCAAATTCCGCATGGAGCATGATCTCACACAGACCCAAGCTGCCACCGACAAGGACCCTGGCTGCCCTTGCCGGGCCAAAACCCTCCTCCAAACTGACATCAAGAAAGTGGGGGGCAGAGTTCTCTTTCTAAGAGAAAAGGGATATTTTTTGTGTCACCGGCCCCTAAGGCAACTGTGAATCCGGATGACTCCTGAAATTTCCGTATGGATCAAGATCCTTCCCAGACCCAAACCTCCATCAACTAGAACTCTGGCTGCAATTGGTAGGGCTTACATGCCTCCTAAAAACTGGCATCGTGGAATCTGGGAGGACCTGAAGCCTTTATTTCATATGAAAAGGCGCATCATTTGTAAATCGTAGGTCCCATGTCTAGGAGTCGACTTGGCCGCCTCTTCAAGATTCGCAGAGCAAGATCCTACAAGACCCCAGATGCCACCGACAAGGACCCTGGCTGCCCTTGCAGGGCAAAAACCCCTCAATCCAAACTCGACAATCAAGAAAGTGGGGGGCAGAGTTCTCTTTCTCAGAGTAAAGGGACATTTTTTGTGTCCCAGCCCTAAGGCACTGTGCTCCCGGACGCCACCTGAAATTCCGTATGGATCAAGATTACTGGCTGACGCAAGCTGCCATCATCTACAACTCTGTCTGCAATTGTAGGGCTAAATGCCTCCTTAAAACTGGCATCATGGATTTGGGAGACTGAGTTTTCTTTCACGTGGAAAAGTGCCATCATTTGTATCTAATGCCCCATGTTTGGGAGTTGACAGCAACATGCTGAAATTCCGCATGGATTAAGATTCCTCGCAGACCCAAGCTGCCACTGACAAGGACCCTGGCTGCCCTTGCAGGGCCAAAACCCTCCTCCAAACTGACATCAAGAAAGTGGGGCCAGAGTTCTCTTTCTCAGAGAAAAGGGACACTTTTTGTGTCCCGGCCCTAAGGCACTGTCCTCCCGGATGCCTCCTGAAATTCCGTGTGGACCAAGATCCTTCCCAGACCCAAGCTGCCATCATCTACAACTCTGTCTGCAATTGTAGGGCTAAATGCCTCCTTAAAACTTGCATCATGGATTTGGGAGACTGAGCTTTCTTTCACGTGGAAAAGTGCCATCATTTGCATCGTAGGCCCCATGTCTGGGAGTCGACAACCGCCTCTTCAAATTCCGCATGGAGGAAGATCCATCACAGACCCAAGCTGCCACCGACAAGGACCCTGGCTGCCCTTGCAGGGCCAAAACCCTTCTCCAAACTGACATCAAGAAAGTGGGGGGCAGAGTTCTCTTTCTCAGAGAAAAGGGACACTTTTTGTATCCCGGCCAAAAGGCACTGTTCTCCCTGCTGCCTGCTGAAATTCCGTATGGATCAAGATTAGTGGCAGACGCAAGCTGCCGACAACTAGAACTCTGGCTGCAATTGCAGGGCTAAATGCCTCCTAAAACCTGGCATCGAGGATTTGGGTGACTGAGTTTTCTTTCATGTGGAAAAGTGCCATCATTTGTATCGAAGGCCCCATGTCTGGGCGTTGACAGCCCCATGCTGAAATTCCGCATGGATCAAGATTCCTCGCAGACCCAAGCTGCCACCGACAAGGACCCTGGCTGCCCTTGCCGGGCCAAAACCCTCCTCCAAACTGACATCAAGAAGGTGGGGGGCAGAGTTCTCTCTCTCAGAGAAAAGGGATATTTTTTGTGTCCCGGCCCTAAGGCACTGTGCTCCCGAATGCCTCCTGAAATTTCGCATGGATCAAGATCCCTCACAGACCCAAGCTGCCACCGACAAGGACCCTGGCTGCCCTTGCAGGGCCAAAACCCTCCTCCAACTGACATCAAGAAACTGGGGGGCAGAGTTCTCTTTCTCAGAGAAAAGGGACACTTTTTGTGTCCCGGCCCTAAGGCACTGTGCTCCCCGATGCCTCCTGAAATTCCGCATGGATCAAGAACCCTCACAGACCCAAGCTGCCACCGACTAGGACGCTGGCTACCCTTGCAGGGCCAAAACCCTCTACAAACCTGACGTTAGGAAAGTGGGGGGCAGAGATCTCTTTCTCAGAGAAAAGGGACACTTTTTGTGTCCCGGCCCTAAGGCACTGTTCGCCCTGATGCCTGCTGAAATTTCGCATGGATCAAGATTCCTCGCAGACCCAAGCTGCCACCGACAAGGACCCTGGCTGCCCTTGCAGGGCCAAAACCCTCCTCCAAACTGACATCAAGAAAGTGGGGGGCAGAGTTCTCTTTCTCTGAGAAAAAGGGACACTTTTTTTGGGGCCCCACCCTAAGGCCACTATCTTCCGACGCCACCTGAAATTCATATGGATCAAGATCCCTCACAGACCCAAGCTGCCACCGACTAGGACCCTGGCTGCAATTGCAGGGCTAAATGTCTCCTAAAAACTGGCATCATGGATTTGGGAGACTGAGTTTTCTTTCACGTGGAGAAGTGCCATCATTTGTATCGAAGGCCCCATGCCTGGGAGTTGACAGCCCCATGCTGAAATTTCGCATGGATCAAGATTCCTCGCAGACCCAAGCTGCCACCGACAAGGACCCTGGCTGCCCTTGCAGGGCCAAAAAACCCTCCTCCAAACTGACATCAAGAAAGTGGGGGGCAGAGTTCTCTTTCTCAGAGAAAAGGGACACTTTTTGTATCCCGGCCCTAAGGCACTGTTCTCCCGGATGCCTCCTGAAAATCCGTATGGATCAAGATCCTTCCCAGACGCAAGCTGCCATCAACTAGAAATCTGGCTGGAATTGTAGGGCTAAATGCCTCCTAAAAGCTGGCATCATGCATCTGGGGGACTGAGTTTTTTTCACATGGAAAAGCGCCATTGTTTGTATCGAAGGCCACATATCTGGGAGTTGACAGCCGCATGCTGAAATTCCGCATGGATTAAGATTCCTCGAGACAAGCTGCCACAAGATGACCCTGGCTTGCCTTCAGCGCCAAACCTCCTCAATCAGCATCAAGAAAGTGGGGGGCAGAGTTCTCTTTCTCAGAGAAAAGGGACACTTTTTGTGTCCCGGCCCTAAGCACTGTGCTCCCGGACGCCACCTGAAATTCCGTATGGATCAAGATTATTCGCTGACGCAAGCTGCCATCAACCAGGACTCTGGTTGCATTTGTAGGGCTAAAACCCTCCACCAAACCGACATCATGAATCTGGGAACCTAAGTTTTCTTTCACGTGGAAAAGTGCCATCAAATGTATCGCAGGCCCCATATCAGGGAGTCGACTCCCGCCTCTTCAAATTCCGCATGGAGCAAGATCCCTCACAGACCCAAGCTGCCTCCGACTAGGACCCTGGAAGCCCTTGCAGGGCCAAAACCCTCCTCCAAACTGACATCAAGAAACTGGGGGGCAGAGCTCTCTTTCTCAGAGAAAACGAAAACTTTTTGTGTCCCGGCCCTAAGGCACAGTCTCCCTGCTGCCTCCTGAAAATTCGTATGGATCAAGATTCCTCGCAGACCCAAGGTGCCACAATAAAGAACCCTGGCTGCCCTTGCAAGGCCAAAACCCTCCTCCAAACTGACATCAAGAAAGTGGGGGGCAGAGTTCTCTTTCTCAGAGGAAATGGACACTTTTTGTTTCTCGGCCCTAAGGCACTGTGCTTCCTGCTGCCTCCTGAAATTCCGTATGGATCAAGATTCCTCGCTGAGTCAAGATGCCATCAACTAGGACTCTGGTTGCATTTGTCGGGCCAAAACCCTCCTCCAAACTGACATCAAGAAAGTGGGGGGCAGAGTTCTCTTTCTCAGAGAAAACGGACACATTTGTATCCCGGCTCTAAGGCACTGTGCTCCCGGAGGCCACCAGAAATACCACACGTATAAAGATCCTTCCCAGACCCAAGCTGCTATCAACTAGAACTCTGGCTGCAAATTTAGGGCTAAATGCCTCCTAAAAACTGGCATCATGCATCTGGGGGACTGAGTTTTCTTTCACTTGGAAAAGCGCCATTCTTTGTATCGATGGCCAATATTCTGGGAGTTTGACAGCCTCATGCTGAAATT
>JAVTVJ010004268.1:0-15788 GCA_034509425.1 Eopsaltria australis
TGGCTGCCCTTGCAGGGCCAAAACCCTCCTCCAAACTGACATCAGGAAACTGGGGGGCAGAGTTCTCTTTCTCAGAGAAAGGGACACTTTTTGTGTCCAGGCTCTAAGGCACTCTGCTCCCGGACGCCACCTAAAAAGCCGCATGGATCAAGATCCTTACCAGACCCAAGCTGCCATCAACTGGAAGTCTGGCTGCAATTGTAAGGCTAAATGCCTCCTAAAAACTGGCATCATGGATCTGGGGGACTGAATTATCTTTCACTTGGAAATGCGCCATTGTTTGCATCGAAGGCCACATATCTGGGAGTTTACTGCCGCATGCTGAAATTCCGCATGGATTAAGATTCCTCTCAGACCCAACTGTCACTGACTAGGACCCTGGCTGCCCTTGCAGGGCCAAAACCCTCCTCCAAACTGACATCAAGAAACTGGGGGGCAGAGTTCTCTTTCTCAGAGAAAAGGGATCACTGGTTCCTTTGTGTCCCGGCCCTATGGCACTAGTCTGCCCTGCCTGCCTCCTGAAATCCGTATGGATCAAGATCCCTCGCAGACCCAAGTAGCCACCGAGAAGGACCCTGGCTGCCCTTGCAGGGCCAAAACCCTCCTCCAAACTGACATCAAGAAAGTGGGGGGCAGAGCTCTCTTTCTCAGAGAAAATGGGCACTTTTTTTTTCCCGGCCCTTTGGAACTGTGCTCCCTGCTGCCTCCTCAAATTCCGTATGGATCAAGATTCCTAGCAGACCCAAGCAGCCACCGACAGGGACCCTGGCTTCCCTTGCAGGGCCAAAACCCTCCTCCAAACTGACATCAAGAAACTGGGGGGCAGAGTTCTCTTTCTCAGAGAAAAGGGACACTTTTTTTGTCCCGGCCCTAAGGCACTCTTCTCCCGGACGCCATCTGAAATTCCACACTGATCAAGATCCTTCCCACACACAAGCTGCCATCAACTAGAACTCTGGCTGCAATTATAGGGCTAAATGCCTCCTAAAAACTGGCATCATGGATCTGGGGGACTAAGTTTCCTTCCACATGGAAAAGCGCCATTGTTTGCATCGAAGGCCCCATGTCAGGGAGTTGACAGCCGCTTGCGGAAATTCCGCACAGATTAAGATTCCTCGCAGGCCCAAGCGGCCACCAAAAAGGACAGTGACTGCCCTTTCAGGGCCAAAAGCCTTCTCCAAACTGACATCAAGAAACTGGGGAAAGAGTTCTCTTTCTCAGAGAAAAGGGACACATTTTGTGTCCCGGCCCTAAGGCACTGATCTCCCAAACACCACCTGAAATTCCGTATGGATCAAGATTATTCGCTGACGCAAGCTGCCATCAACCAGGACTCTGGTTGCATTTGTAGGGCTAAAACCCTCCACCAAACCGACATCATGAATCTGGGGCCTAAGTTTTCTTTCACGTGGAAAAGTGCCATCATATGTATCGTAGGCCCCCTGTCTGGGAGTCGACTGTCACCTCTTCAAATTCCGCATGGAGCAAGATCCCTCACAGACCCAAGCTGCCACCGACTAGGACCCTGGCTGCCCTTGCAGGGCCAAAACCCTCCTCCAAACTGACATCAAGAAACTGGGGGGCAGAGCTCTCTTTCTCATAGAAAAGGGACACTTTTTGTGTCCCTGCCCTAAGGCACTGTGCTCCCAGACGCCACCTGAAATTCCGTATGGATCAAGATTATTCGCTGACGCAAGCTGCCATCAACCAGGACTCTGGTTGCATTTGTGGGGCCAAAACACTCTACCAAACCAACATCAATAATCTGGGGTCCTAAGTTTTCTTTCACGTGGAAAAGTGCCATCATATGTATCATAGGCCCCATGTCTGGGAGTCGACTGCTGCCTCTTCAAATTCCGCATGGAGCAAAATCCCTCACAGACCCTTGCTGCCACCGACTAGGACCCTGGCTGCCCTTGCAGGGCCAAAACCCTCCTCCAAACTGACATCAAGAAACTGGGGGGCAGAGTTCTCTTTCTGAGAGAAAACGGACACTTTTTGTGTCCCGGCCCTAAGGCACTCTCCCCCTCGGACGCCACCAGAAATGCCACATGGGTCAAGATCCTTCCCAGACCCAAGCTGCCATCAACTAGAACTCTGGCTGCAATTGTAGGGCTAAATGCCTCCTAAAAACTGGCATCATGCATCTGGGGGACTGAGTTTTCTTTCAAATGGAAAAGCGCATTGTTTGAATCGAAGGCCACATATCTGGGAGTTGACAGCCGCATGCTGAAATTCCGCATGGATTAAGATTCCTCGCAGACCCAAGCTGCCACCAACAAGGACCCTGGCTGCCCTTGCAGGGCCAAAACCTCCTCCAAACTGACATCAAGAAAGTGGGGGGCAGAGTTCTCTTTCTCAGAGAAAAGGGACACTTTTTGTGTCCCGGCCCTAAGGCACTGTGCTCCCTGCTGCCTCCTGAAATTCCGTATGGATCAAGTATCCTCGCAAACCCAAGGTGCCACCTACTAGGACCCTGGCTGCCCTTGCAGGGCCAAAACCCTCCTCCAAACTGACATCAAGAAAGTGGGGGGCAGAGTTCTCTTTCTCAGAGAAAAGGGACACTTTTTGTGTCCCGGCCCTAAGGCACTGTGCTCCCTGCTTCCTCCTCAAAATTCGTATGGATCAAGATTCCTCACAGACCCACGGTTCCACAATAAAGAGCCCTGGCTGCCCTTGCAGGGCCAAAACCCTCCTCCAAACTGACATCAAGAAACTGTGGGGCTGAGTTCTCTTTCTCAGACATAACAGACACTTTTTGTGTCCCGGCCCTAAGGCACTCTGCTCCCTGCTGCCTCCTGAAAATTCGTATGGATCAAGATTCCTTGCAGACCCAAGGTGCCACAATAAAGAGCCCTGGCTGACCTTGCAGGGCCAAAACCCTCCTCCAAACTGACATCAAGAAAGTGGGGGGCAGAGTTCTCTTTCTCAGAGGAAAGGGACACTTTTTGTGTCCCGGCCCTAAGGCACTGTGCTCCCAGACGCCACCTGAAATTCCGTATGGATCAAGATTCCTCGCAGACCCAAGCTGCCACCGACAAGGACCCTGGCTGCAAGTGTAGGGCTAAATGCCTCCTTGAAACTGGCATCATGGATTTCGGGGACTGAATTTTCTTTCACATGGAAATGCGCCATTGTTGGCATTGAAGGCCACATATCTGGGAGTTTACTGCCGCGTGCTGAAATCCGCATGGATTTCAGATTCCACGCAGACCCAAGCTGCCACTGACAAGGAGCCCTGGCTGCCCTTGCAGGGCGAAAACGCTCCTTCAAACTGACATCAAGAAAGTGGGGGGCAGAGTTCTCTTTCTCAGAGGAACAGGACACTTTTTGTTTCTCGGCCCTAAGGCACTGTGCTCCCTGCTGCCTACTGATATTCCGTATGGATCAAGATTCCTCGCAGACCCAAGGTGCCACAATAATGAGCCCTGGCTGCCCTTGCAGGGCCAAAACCCTCCTCCAAACTGACATCAAGAAACTGGGGGGCAGAGTTCTCTTTCTCAGGGAAAAGGGACACTTTTTGTGTCCCGGCCCTAAGGCACTCTTCTCCCGGATGCCACCTGAAATGCCACACGGATCAAGATCCTTTCCAGACTCAAGCTGCCATCAACTAGAACTCTGGCTGCAATTGTAGGGCTAAATGCCTCCTAAAAACTGGCATCATGCATCTGGGGGACTGAGTTTTCTTTCACATGAAAAAGCGCCATTGTTTGAATCAAAGGCCCATATCTAGAAGTTGACAGCCGCATGCTGAAATTCCGCATGGATTAAGATTCCTCGCAGACCCAAGCTGCCACCGACAAGGACCCTGGCTGCCCTTGCAGGGCCAAAACTGTCCTCCAAACTGACATCAAGAAAGTGGGGGGCAGAGTTCTCTTTCTCAGAGAAAAGGGACACTTTTTGTGTCCCGGCCCTAAGGCACTGTGCTCCCGGACGCCACCTGAATTTCCGTATGGATCAAGATTATTCGCTGACGCAAGCTGCCATCAACCAGGACTCTGGTTGCATTTGTAGGGCTAAAACCCGCCACCAAACCGACATCATGAATCTGGGGGCCTAAGTTTTCTTTCACGTGGAAAAGTGCCATCATTTGTATCGTAGGCCCCCTGTCTGGGATTCGACTGCCGCCACTTCAAATTCCGCATGGAGCAAGATCCCTCACAGACCCAAGCTGCCACCGACTAGGACCCTGGCTGCCCTTGCAGGGCCAAACCTTCCTCCAAACTGACATCAAGAAACTGGGGGGCAGAGTTCTCTTTCTCAGAGAAAAGGGACACTTTTAGTTTCTCGGCCCTAAGGCACTCTGCTCCCTGCTTCCCTCTGAAAATTCGTATGGATCAATATTCCTTGCAGACCCAAGCTGCCACCGACTAGGACCCTGGCTGCCCTTGCAGGGCCAAAACCCTCCTCCAAACTGACATCAAGAAACTGGGGGGCAGAGTTCTCTTTCTCAGAGAAAAGGGACACTTTTTGTGTCCCGGCCCTAAGGCACTCTGCTCCCTGCAGCCTCTTCAAATTCCGTATGGATCAAGATTCCTCGCAGACCCAAGCTGCCACCGACAGGGACCCTGGCTGCCCTTGCAGGGCCAAAACCCTCCTCCAAACTGACATCAAGAAACTGGGGGGCAGAGTTCTCTTTCTCAGAGAAAACGGACACTTCTTTTGTCGTGGCCCTAAGGCACTCTGCTCCCGGACGCCACCTGAATTTCCGTATGGATCAAGATTATTCGCTGACGCAAGATGCCATCAACCAGGACTCTGGTTGCATTTGTAGGGCTAAAACCCTCCACCAAACCGACATCATGAATCTGGGGGCCTAAGTTTTCTTTCACGTGGAAAAGTGCCTTCATTTGTATCGTAGGCCCCATGTCTGGGAGTCGACTGCCGCCTCTTCAAATTCCGCATGGAGCAAGATCACTCACAGACCCAAGCTGCCACCGACTAGGACACTGGCTGCCCTTGCAGGGCCAAAACCCTCCTCCAAACTGACATCAAGAAACTGGGGGGCAGAGTTCTCTTTCTCAAGAGAAAAGGGACACTTTTTGTGTCCCGGCCCTAAGGCATCTGCTGCTCCCGGATGCTCCTGAAATTCCGTATGGATCAATATCCTCGCAGACCCAAGCTGCCAACCGACTGGACCCTTGCTGCCCTTGCAGGGCCAAAATCCTCCTCCAAACTGACATCAAGAAACTGGGGGGCAGAGTTCTCTTTCTCAGAGGAAATGGACACTTTTTGTATCTCAGCCCTAAGGCACTGTGCTCCCTGCTGCCTCCTCAAAATTTGTATGGATCAAGACCCCTCATAGACCCAAGGTGCCACAATAAAGAGTCCTGGCTGCCCTTGCAGGGCCAAAACCCTCCTCCAAACTGACATCAAGAAACTGTGGGGCTGAGTTCTCTTTCTAAGACAAAACACACACTTTTTGTGTCCCGGCCCTAAGGCACTCTGCTCCCTGCTGCCTCCTGAAAATTCGTATGGATCAAGATTCCTTGCAGACCCAAGGTGCCACAATAAAGAGCCGTGGCTGCCCTTGCAGTGCCAAAACCCTCCTCCAAACTGACATCAAGAAAGTGGGGGGCAGAGCTCTCTTTCTCAGAGGAAAGGGACACTTTTTGTGTCCCGGCCCTAAGGCACTGTGCTCCCAGACGCCACCTGAAATTCCGTATGGATCAAGATTCCTCGCAGACCCAAGCTGCCACTGACAAGGACCCTGGCTGCAAGTGTAGGGCTAAATGCCTCCTTGAAACTGGCATCATGGATTTCGGGGACTGAATTTTCTTTCACATGGAAATGCGCCATTGTTGGCATTGAAGGCCACATATCTGGGAGTTTACTGCCGCGTGCTGAAATTCCGCATGGATTAAGATTCCACGCAGACCCAAGCTGCCACCGACAAGGACCCTGGCTGCGTTTGAAGGGCCAAAACCCTCCTCCAAACTGACATCAAGAAACTGGGGGGCAGAGTTCTCTTTCTCAGAGAAAAGGGACACTTTTTGTGTTCCGGCCCTAAGGCACTGTGCTCCCGGACGCCACCTGAAATGCCGCATGGTTTAAGATCCTTCCCACACACAAGCTGCCATCAACTAGAACTCTGGCTGCAATTGTAGGGCTAAATGCCTCCTAAAAACTGGCATCATGCATCTGGGGGACTGAGTTTTCTTTCACATGGAAAAGCGCCATTCTTTGAATCGAAGGCCACATATCTGGGGGTTGACAGCCGCATCCTGAAATTCCGCATGGATTAAGATTCCTCGCAGACCCAAGCTGCCACCAACAAGGACCCTGGCTGCCCTTGCAGGGCCAAAACCCTCCTCCAAACTGACATCAAGAAACTGGGGGGCAGAGTTCTCTTTCTCAGAGAAAAGGGACAATTTTGATTATCGGCCCTAAGGCACTCTGCTCCCTGCTGCCTCTTCAAATTCCGTATGGATCAAGATTCCTCGCAGACCAAGCTGCCACCGACAAGGACCCTGGCTGCCCTTGCAGGGCCAAAACCCTCCTCCAAACTGACATCAAGAAAGTGGGGGGCAGAGTTCCCTTTCTCCGAGATAAGGGACACTTTTTGTGTCCCGGCCCTAAGGCACTGTGCTCCCTGCTTCCTACTGATATTCCGTATGGATCAAATTTCCTCGCAGACCCAAGCTGCCACCGACAGGGACCCTGGCTGCCCTTGCAGGGCCAAAACCCTCCTCCAAACTGACATCAAGAAACTGGGGGGCAGAGTTCTCTTTCTCAGAGAAAAGGGACACTTTTTGTGTCCCGGCCCTAAGGCACTGTGCTCCCTGCAGCCTCCTGAAATTCCGTATGGATCAAGATTCCTCGCAGACCCAAGCTGCCACCGAAAAGTACACTGGCTGACCTTGCAGGGCCAAAACCCTCCTCCAAACTGACATCAAGGAACTGGGGGGCAGAGTTCTCTTTCTAAGACAAAACGGACACTTTTTGTGTCCCGGCCCTAAGGCACTCTGTTCCCTGCTGCATCCTGAAAATTCGTATGGGTCAAGATTCCTCGCAGACCCAAGATGCCAGAATAAAGAGCCCGGTCTGCACTTGCAGGGCCAAAACCCTCCTCCAAACTGACATCAAGAAACTGGGCGGCAGAGTTCTCTTTCTCAGAGAAAAGGGGCACTTTTTGTTTCTCGGCCCTAAGGCACTGTGCTCCCTGCAGCCTCCTGAAATTCCGTATGGATCAAGATTCCTCGCAGACCCAAACTGCCACCAAAAAGGACACTGGTTGACCTTGCAGGGCCAAAACCGTCCTCTAAACTGACATCAAGAAACTCGGGAGCAGAGCTCTCTTTCTCAGAGAAAAGGGACACTTTTTGTTTCTCGGCCCTAAGGCACTGTGCTCCCTGCAGCCTCCTGAAATTCCGTATGGATCAAGATTCCTCGCAGACCCAAACTGCCACCAAAAAGGACACTGGCTGCCCTTGCAGGGCCAAAACCCTCCTCCAAACTGACATCAAGAAAGTGGGGGGCAGAGTTCTCTTTCTCAGAGAAAATGGAAACTTTTTCTTTCCCGGCCATAAGGCACTCTGCTCCCTGCTGCCTCCTGAAATTCCGTATGGGTCAAGATTCCTCGCAGACCCAAGGTGCCACAATAAAGAGCCCTGGCTGCCCTTGCAGGGCCAAAACCCTCCTCCAAACTTGACATCAAGAAAGTGGGGGCCAGAGCTTCTCTTTCTCAGGGAAAAGGGACAATTTCTTTGTCCCGCCCTTAAGCACTCTTCTCCCGGACGCCACCTAAATTGCCACACGGATCAAGATCCTTCCCACCACACAAGCTGCCATCCACTAGAACTCTGGCTGCAATTGTAGGGCTAAATGCCTCCTAAAAACTGGCATCATGGATCTGGGGGACTAAGTTTTCTTTCACATGAAAAAGCACCATTTTTTGTATCGAAGGCCCCATGTCTGGGAGTTGACAGCGGCTTGCGGAAATTCCGCACAGATTAAGATTCCTCGCAGGCCCAAGCTGCCACCAAAAAGGACAGTGACTACCCTTGCAGGGCCAAAAGCCTTCTCCAAACTGACATCAAGAAACTGGGGGGCAGAGTTCTCTTTCTCAGAGAAAAGGGACACTTTTTGTGTCCCGGCCCTAAGACACTGTGCTCCCTGCTTCCTCCTGATATTCCGTATGGATCAAGATTCCCCGCAGACCGAAGGTGCCACCGACAAGGACCCTGGCTGCCCTTGCAGGGCGAAAACCCTCCTCCAAACCGACATCAAGAAAGTGGGGGGCAGAGTTCTCTTTCTCAGAGGAAAGGGACACTTTTATTTTCTCGGCCCTAAGGCACTGTGCTCCATGCAGCCTCCTGATTTTCTGTATGGATCAAGATTCCTCGCAGACCAAAGCTGCCACCAACTAGGACCCTGGCTGCCCTTGCAGGGCCAAAACCCTCCTCCAAACTGACATCAAGAAACTAGGGGGCAGAGCTCTCTTTCTAAGAGAAAACGGACACTTCTTTTGTCGTGGCCCTAAGGCACTCTGCTCCCGGACGCCACCTGAATTTCCATATGGATCAAGATTATTCGCTGACGCAAGCTGCCATCAACCAGGACTCTGGTTGCATTTGTAGGGCTAAAACCCTCCACCAAACCGACATCATGAATCTGGGGTCCTAAGTTTTCTTTCACGTGGAAAAGTGCCATCATTTGTATCGTAGGCCCCCTGTCTGGGAATAAACGGCCGCCCTTTCAAATTCCGCATGGGGAAGATCCCTCACAGATCCAAGCTGCCACCGACAAGGACCCTGGCTGCCCTTGCAGGGCCAAAACCCTCCTCCAAACTGACATCAAGAAACTGGGGGGCAGAGTTCTCTTTCTAAGACAAAACAGACACTTTTTGTGTCCCGGCCATAAGGCACTCTGCTCCCTGCTGCCTCCTGAAAATTCGTATGGATCAAGATTCCTTGCAGACCCAAGGTGCCACAATAAAGAGCCGTGGCTGCCCTTGCAGGGCCAAAACCCTCCTCCAAACTGACATCAAGAAAGTGGGGGGCAGAGTTCTCTTTCTCAGAGGAAAGGACACTTTTTGTGTCCCGGCTCTAAGGCACTGTTCGCCCTGCTGCCTGCTGAAATTCCGCATGGATCAAGATTCCTCGCAGACCCCAGCTGCCACCGACAAGGACCCTGGCTGCCCTTGCAGGGCCAAAACCCTCCTCCAAACTGACATCAAGAAACTGGGGGGCAGAGTTCTCTATCTCAGAGAAAAGGGACACTTTTTGTGTCCCGGCCCTAATGCACTGTGCTCCCTGCTGCCTCCTGAAATTCCGTATGGATCAAGATTCCTCGCAGACCCAAAATGCCACCGACTAGGACCCTGGCTGCCCTTGCAGGGCCAAAACCCTCCTCCAAACTGACATCAAGAAAGTGGGGGGCAGAGTTCTCTTTCTCAGAGAAAAGGGACGCTTTCTGTGTCCCGGCCCTAAGGCACTGTGCTCCCGGACGCCACCAGAAATGCCACACGGATCAAGATCCTTTCCAGACTCAAGCTGCCATCAACTAGAACTCTGGCTGCAATTGTAGGGCTAAATGCCTCCTAAAAACTGGCATCATGGATCTGGGGGCCTAAGTTTTCTTTCACATGGAAAAGCGCAATTGTTTGTATCGAAGGCCCCATGTCTGGGAGTTGACAGCCGTTTGCGGAAATTCCACATGGATTAAGATTCCTCACAGAGTCACGCTGACACCAAAAATGACACTGACTCCCCATGCAGGGCCAAAACCCTCCTCCAAACTGACATCAAGAAACTGGGGGGCAGAGTTCTCTTTCTCAGAGAAAAGGGACACTGTTAGTATCCCGGCCTGAAGGCACTGTGCTCCCTGCTGCCTCCTGAAATTCCGTATGAATCAAGATTCCTCGCAGACCCAAGCTGCCACCAACAAGGACTCTGGCTGCCCTTGCAGGGCCAAAACCCTCCTCCAAACTGACATCAAGAAAGTGGGGGGCAGAGCTCTCTTTCTCAGAGAAAGGGACACTTCTTTTGTCGTGGCCCTAAGGCACTCTGCTCCCTGCTGCCTCCTGAATTTCCATATGGATCAAGATTCCTCGCGGACCCAAGGTACCACAATAAAGAGCCCTGGCTGCCCTTGCAGGGCCAAAACCCTCCTCCAAACTGACATCAAGAAAGTGGGGGGCAGAGCTCTCTTTCTCAGAGAAAAGGGACACTGTTTGTTTCTCGGCCCTAAGTCACTGTGCTCCCTGCTGCCTCCTGATATTCCGTATGGATCAAGATTTCTCGCAGACCCAAGCTGCCACCGACAAGGACCCTGGCTGCCCTTGCAGGGCCAAAAACCGCCTCCAAACTGACATCAAGAAAGTGGGGGGCAGAGTTCTTTTTCTCAGAGAAAAGGGACACTTTTTGTGTCCCGGCCCTAAGGCACTGTGCTCCCGGACGCCACCTGAAATTGCGTATGGATCAAGATTATTCGCTGACACAAGCTGCCATCAACCAGGACTCTGGTTGCATTTGTAGGGCCAAAACCCTCTACCAAACCAACATCATGAATCTGGGGTCCTAAGTTTTCTCTCACGTGGAAAAGTGCCATCATATGTATCGTAGGCCCCATGTCTGGGAGTCGACTGCCGCCTCTTCAAATTCCGCATGGAACAAGATCCCTCACAGACCCAAGCTGCCACCGACAAGGACCCTGGCTGCCCTTGCAGGGCCAAAACCCTCCTCCAAACTGACATCAAGAAAGTGGGGGGCAGAGTTCTCTTTCTCAGAGAAAAGGGACACTTTTTGTGTCCCGGCCCTAAGGCACTCTGCTCCCGGACGCCACCTGAAATGCCGCATGGACCAAGATCCTTACCAGACCGAAGCTGCCATCAACTAGAACTCTGGCTGCAATTGTAGGGCTAAATGCCTCCTAAAAACTGGCATCATGCATCTGGGGGACTGAATTTTCTTTCACATGGAAATGCGCCATTGTTTGCAACGAAGGCCATATATCTAGGAGTTTACTGCCGCATGCTGAAATTCCGCATGGATTAAGATCCCTCACAGACCCAAGCTGCCACCGACAAGGACCCTGGCTGCCCTTGCAGGGCCAAAACCCTCCTCCAAACTGACATCAAGAAACTGGGGGGCAGAGTTCTCTTTCTCAGAGGAAAGGGACACTTTTTGTTTCTCAGCCCTAAGGCACTGTGCTCCCAGCTGCCTCCTGAAATTCCGTATGGATCAAGATTCCTCGCAGACCCAAGATGCCACCGACAAGGACCCTGGCTGCCCTTGCAGAGCCAAAACCCTCCTCCAAACTGACATCAAGAAAGTGGGGGGCAGAGTTCTCTTTCCCAGAGGAAAGGGACACTTTTTGTGTCCCGGCCCTAAGGCACTCTGCTCCCGGACGCCACTCGAAATGCCACGCTGATCAAGATCCTTCCCACACACAAGCTGCCATCAACTAGAACTCTGGCTGCAATTGTAGGGCTAAATGCCTCCTAAAAACTGGCATCATGGATCTGGGGGACTAAGTTTTCATTCACATGGAAACGCGCAATTGTTTGTACCGAAGGCCCCATGTCTGGGAGTTGAGAGCCGCTTGCGGAAATGCCGCACAGATTAAGATTCCTCGCAGATCCAAGCTGCCACCAAACAGGACACTGGCTGACCTTGCAGGGCTAAAACACTCCTCCAAACTGACATCAAGAAAGTGGGGGGCAGAGTTCTCTTTCTCAGAGAAAAGGAGACTTCTTTCGTCGTGGCCCTAAGGCACTCTGCTCCCGGACGCCACCTGAATTTCCATATGGATCAAGAATTTTCGCTGACGCAACCTGCCATCAACCAGGACTTTGGTTGCATTTGTAGGGCTAAAACCCTCCACCAAACTGACATCATGAATCTGGGGGACTAAGTTTTCTTTCACGTGGAAAAGTGCCATCATTTGTATCGTAGGCCCCCTGTCTGGGAGTCGACTGCTGCCTCTTCAAATTCCACATGGGGCAAGATCACTCACAGACCCAAGCTGCCACCGACAAGGACCCTGGCTGCCCTTGCAGGGCCAAAACCCTCCTCCTAACTGACATCAAGAAACTGGGGGGCAGAGTTCTCTTTCTCAGAGAAAACAGACACTTTTTGTGTCCCGGCCCTAAGGCACTCTGCTCCCTGCTGCCTCCTGAAATTCCGTATGGATCAGGACTATTCGCTGACGCAAGCTGCCATCAACCAGGAGTCTGGTTGCATTTGTCGGGCCAAAGCCCTCTACCAAACCAACATCATGAATCTGGGGTTCTAAGTTTTCTTTCACGTGTAAGAGTTCTCTTTCTCAGAGAAAAGGGACACTTTTTGTGTCCCGGCCCTAAGGCACTGTGCTCCCGGACGCCACCTGAAATTCCGTATGGATCAAGATTATTCGTTGACGCAAGCTGCCATCAACCAGGACTCTGGTTGCATTTGTAGGGCTAAAACCCTCCACCAAACCGACATCATGAATCTGGGGGCCTAAGTTTTCTTTCACGTGGAAAAGTGCTATCATTTGTATCATAGGCCCCATGTCTGGGAGTCGACTGCCGCCTCTTCAAATTCCGCATGGGGAAGATCCCTCACAGACCCAAGCTGCCACCGACAAGGACCCTGGCTGCCCTTGCAGGGCCAAAACCCTCCTCCAAACTGACATCAAGAAAGTGGGGGCAGAGTCCTCTTTCTCAGAGGAAAGGGACGCTTTTTGTTTCGCCCTAAGGCACTCTGCTCCCGGACGCCCCCTGAAATGCCACACTGATCAAGATCCTTCCCACACACAAGCTGCCATCAACTAGAACTCTGGCTGCAATTGTAGAGCTAAATGCCGCCTAAAAACTGGCATCATGGATCTGGGGGACTAAGTTTTCATTCACATGGAAACGCGCAATTGTTTGTACCGAAGGCCCCATGTCTGGGAGTTGAGAGCCGCTTGCGGAAATTCCGCACAGATTAAGATTCCTCGCAGATCCAAGCTGCCACCAAAAAGGACACTGACTGACCTTGCAGGGCCAAAACCCTCCTCCAAACTGACATCAAGAAACTGGGGGGCAGAGTTCTCTTTCTCAGAGTAAACGGACACTTTTTGTGTCCCGGCCCTAAGGCACTCTGCTCCCGGCTTCCTCCTGATATTCCGTATGGATCAAGATTCCTCGCAGACCCAAGCTGCCACCGACAAGGACCCTGGCTGCCCTTGCAGGGCCAAAACCCTCCTCCAAACTGACATCAAGAAACTGGGGGGCAGAGTTCTCTTTCTCAGAGAAAAGGACACTTCTTTTGTCGTGGCCCTACGGCACTCTGCTCCCGGACGCCACGAGAAATGCCATACGGATCAAGATCCTTCCCAGACCCAAGCTGCCATCAACTAGAACTCTGGCTGCAATTGTAGGGCTAAATGCCTCCTAAAAGCTGGCATCATGGATCTGGGGGACTAAGTTTTCTTTCACATGGAAAAGCGCAATTGTTTGTATCGAAGGCCCCATGTCTGGGAGTTGACAGCCGCTTGCGGAAATTCCGCATGGATTAAGATCCCTCACAGACCCAAGCTGCTACAAACAAGGACCCTGGCTGCCCTTGCAGGGCCAAAACCCTCCTCCAAACTGACATGAAGAATGTGGGGGGCAGAGTCCTCTTTCTCGGAGGAAAGAGACGCTTTTTGTTTCTCGGATCTAAGGCACTGTGCTCCCTGCAGCCTCCTGAAATTCCGTATGGATCAAGATTCCTCGCAGACCCAAGCTGCCACCGACAAGGACCCTGGCTGCCCTTGCAGGGCCAAAACCCTCCTCCCAACTGACATCAAGAAACTGGGGGGCAGAATTGTCTTTCTGAGAGGAAAGGGACACTTTTTGTGTCCCGGCCCTAAGGCACTCTGCTCCCGGACGCCACCTGAAATGCCACACTGATCAAGATCCTTCCGAGACCCATGCTGCCATCAACTAGAACTCTGGCCGCAATTGTAGGGCTAAATGCCTCCTAAAAACTGGCATCATGGATCTGGGGGACTAAGTTTTCTTTCACATGGAAAAGCGCAATTGTTTGTACCGAAGGCCCCATTTCTGGGAGCTGACAGCCGCTTGCGGAAATTCCACATGGATTAAGATACCTCGCAGACCCAAGCTGCAACCAAAAAGGACAGTGACTGCCCTTGCAGGGCCAAAACCCTCCTCCAAACTGACATCAAGAAAGTGGGGGGCAGAGTTCTCTTTCTCAGAAGAAAGGGACACTTTTTGTGTCCCGGCCCTAAGGCACTGTGCTCCCTGCTGCCTCCTGATATTCCGTATGGATCAAGATTCCTCGCAGACCCAAGCTGACACCAACAAGGACCCTGGCTGCCCTTGCAGGGCCAAAACCCTCCTCGAAACTGACATCAAGAAAGTGGGGGGCAGAGTTCTCTTTCTCAGAGAAAGACACACTTTTTGTTTCTTGGCCCTAAGGCACTGTGCTCCCTGCAGCCTCCTGAAATTCCATATGGATGAAGATTCCTCGCAGACCCAAGCTGACAGGAAAAAGGACACTGGCTGACCTTGCAGGGCCAAAACCCTCCTCCAAACTGACATCAAGAAACTGGGGGGCAGAGCTCTCTTTCTCAGAGAAAAGGACACTCCTTTTGTCGTGGCCCTAAGGCACTCTGCTCCCGGACGCCACCTGAATTTCCATATGGATCAAGATTATTCGCTGACGCAAGCTGCCATCAACCAGGACTCTGGTTGCATTTGTAGGGCTAAAACTCTCCACCAAACCGACATCATGAATATGGGGGCCTAAGTTTTTTTCACGTGGAAAAGTGCCATCATTTGTATCCTAGACCCCCAGTATGGGAGTCGACTGCCGCCTCTTCAAATTCCGCATGGGGCAAGATCACTCACAGACCCAAGCTGCCACCGGCAAGGACCCTGGCTGCCCTTGCAGGGCCAAAACCCTCCTCCAAACTGACATCAAGAAAGTGGGGGGCAGAGTCCTCTTTCTCAGAGGAAAGGGACGCTTTTTGTTTCTCAGCCCTAAGGCACTGTGCTCCCTGCAGACGCCTGAAATTCCGTATGGATCAAGATTCCTCGCAGACCCAAGCTGCCACCGACAAGGACCCTGGCTGCCCTTGCAGGGCCAAAACCCTCCTCCAAACTGACATCAAGAAACTGGGGGGCAGAGTTCTCTTTCCCAGAGAAAAGGGAGACTTTTTGTGTCCCGGCCCTAAGGCACTCTGCTCCTGGACGCCACTCGAAATGCCACACTGATCAAGATCCTTCCCACACACAAGCTGCCATCAACTAGAACTCTGGCTGCAATTGTAGGGCTAAATGCCTCCTAAAAACTGGCATCATGGATCTGGGGGACTAAGTTTTCTTTCACATGGAAACGCGCAATTGTTTGTACCGAAGGCCCCATGTCTGGGAGTTGAGAGCCGCTTGCGGAAATTCCGCACAGATTAAGATTCCTCGCAGATCCAAGCTGCCACCAAAAAGGGCACTGGCTGACCTTGCAGGGCAAAAAAACTCCTCCAAACTGACATCAAGAAAGTGGGGGGCAGAGCTCTCTTTCTCAGAGAAAAGGAGACTTCTTTTGTCGTGGTCCTAAGGCACTCTGCTACCGGACGCCACCTGAATTTCCATATGGATCAAGATTATTCGCTGACGCAACCTGCCATCAACCAGGACTTTGGTTGCATTTGTAGGGCTAAAACCCTCCACCAAACTGACATCATGAATCTGGGGGACTAAGTTTTCTTTCACGTGGAAAGTGCCATCATTTGTATCGTAGGCCCCCTGTCGGGAGTCGACAGCTGCCTCTTCAAATTCACATGGGGCAAGATCACTCAAGACCCAAGCTTGCCAC
>JAVTVJ010004270.1:0-14194 GCA_034509425.1 Eopsaltria australis
CTTTCCATAGCCTTTCCCTAAGCAGAAAGACAAAACAAATTCCAGATCTCCAAGCCCCCGGGGGTTGCAAGGCCCTGTCCTATCTCAGTTCTTCCTGGGAACCAAGGCCGAGAACAACTCTGAGGTAAATTTTCATATGCAGAGTGCAGCCAGTGCTGAGAGGGGGGCTCCAGGGAAGGGGCTGGACCTGAGGGGGAATTGAATCGCCACTTGTTCTCCTTATTGGTGCTCTTAATTATGCTAATTTCCTAAAAGCTATAAATATGTACTCACCCCTGGGGGGCTGGGCTTTTATGGACACCTTTCCATAACTGCTCCTGAAGACCTTCAAAATAAAGATCCCCTTTTATATTACCTCCTTGCTAAAATGATCTCGAGTTTCTTTTCCAGGCTGGGGGAAAAGGCAACACCGGACGCCACCTGAATGCCGCTGGAATCAGATCCTTCAGACCCAAGCTGCATCAGCTAGACTCTGGCTGCAATTGTAGGCTAAATGGCCTCCTAAAACTGCATCATGCATCTGGGACTGAGTTTTCTTTAGCATGAAATGCGCCATTGTTTGCATCGAAGGCCACATATCTGGGAGTTGACAGCCGCCATGCTGAAATTCCGCATGGATTAAGATTCCTCGCAGACCGAAGCTGCCACCGACAGGGACCCTGGCTGCCGTTGCAGGGCCAAAACCCTCCTCCAAACTGACATCAAGAAACTGGGGGGCAGAGTTCTCTTTCTCAGAGAAAAGGGACACTTTTTGTTGTCCTGGCCCTAAGGCACTGTGCTCCCTGCTTCCTCCTGAAAATTCGTATGGATCAAGATTCCTCGCAGACCCAAGCTGCCACCGACAGGGACCCTGGCTGCCTTGCAGGGCCAAAACCCTCCTCCAAACTGACACCAAGAAACTGGGGGGCAGAGTTCTCTTTCTCAGAGAAAAGGGACACTTTTTGTGTCCCGGCCCTAAGGACTCTGCTCCCTGCTTCCTCCTTATATTCCGTATGGATCAAGATTCCTCGCAGACCGAAGCTGCCACCGACAGGGACCCTGGCTGCCGTTGCAGGGCCAAAACCCTCCTCCAAACTGACATCAAGAAACTGGGGGCCTAGTTTCCTTTCAGCGTGGAAAGTGCCATCATTTTATCGTAGGCCCATGTCTGGGAGTCCGACTGCCGCCTATCAATTCCGCATGGAGCAAGATCCCTTGCGCAGACCCAAGCTGCATCGACTAGGACACTGGCTGCCCTTGGCAGGGCCAAAATCCTCCCTCCAAACTGAATCAAAGAAACTGGGGGCAGAGCTCTTTTCTCAGAGAAAAGGGACACTTTTTGTGTCCGCCCTAAGGCAGCTCTGCTCCGCGGCACATCACCTGAAATGCGCATGGATCAAGATCCTTCCCAGACCCAAGCTGCCATCAACTAGAACTCTGGCTGCAATTGTAGGGCTAAATGCCTCCTAAAAACTGGCATCATGCATCTGGGGGACTGAGTTTTCTTTCACTTGGAAATGCGCCATTGTTTGTATCGAAGGCCACATATCTGGGAGTTGACAGCGCATGCTGAAATTCTGCATGGATTAAGATTCCTCGCAGACCCAAGCTGCCACCGACAAGGACCCTGGCTGCCCTTGCAGGGCCAAAACCCTCCTCCAAACTGACATCAAGAAACTGGGGACAGAGTTCTCATTCTCAGAGAAAAGGGACACTTTTTGTGTCCCGGCTAAGGCAGCTGTGCTCGCCGGTGATGCCGTTTGGTTTCTGCTTTTTTTCTTTTATATGTTCTCTGTACTCTCTGCCCATATTTTTGTGGCTCTGTAGCCTACTATATTAATAGCTAGTTTTTCCAGTACCTTTCCATAGCCTTTCCCTAAGCAGAAAGACAAAACAAATTCCAGAGCTCCAAGCCCCAGGGGGTTGCAAGGCCCTGTCCTATCGCAGTTCTTCCTGGGAACCAAGGCCGAGAACAACTCTGAGGTACATGTTCATAAGCCGAGTGCAGCCAGTGCTGAGAGGGGGGCTCCAGGGAAGGGGCTGGACCTGAGGGGGAATTGAATCGCCACTTGTTCTCCTTATTGGTGCTCTTAATCAATTATGCTAATTTCCTATAAGCTATAAATATGTACTCACCCCTTGAGGGGCTGGGCTTTTATGGACACCTTTCCATAACTGCTCCTGAAGACCTTCAAAATAAAGATCCCCTTTTATATTACTTCCTTGCTAAAATGATCTCGAGTTTCTTTTCCAGGCTGGGGGAAAAGGCAACAGTTTTTTGGCACACCCAGAAGGGACACGAGAACCTGGTACCCTTCCTCTGGACCGAAAACATCCTGCAAGGAATTCCTTTCTGACAGCAATCTAAAGAATTCCCTGCAACGGGCCTGAGGTCGAGACACCATGGGTCCAAGATCCCACAGGAGGTAGTATAAAGGTGGTTCTTTTCGTTGTGTAGTGTGTAGTTTGTATGTGTGTGTATTGTTTATGTATTGTGTATCTGTTTAAAGTCAGTAATTGTTAGCGATCCCAGGACAACCTGGCGTGGTGGTGAGAAAATTTGCTTTTGAAATCATTTCTCCAAGTTTTTCCTGTTGGCGATTTTCCAACCTGCCCCAGAGATCGGCTGGTGGGGAGGAGGCGGGTGTGTGATCTCGGCTGAGATTGTTCACTGGTAGAGAAAAGCAAATCACAGTGCGAAAGTTTATTTCATGTTTAGCACATGCGAGTTTTGAATTGAAAGCAGGCCTGGAGACATCTGGGCATGGAGCGGCGGGGGAGGCCTGGTCTGCTTCTTGGTAGGAGGTGGGGGATGGGCCCCGCTTCCTACAGGTTTGTGGAGCGGCTGGGTGTCCAGCCTGCTCCTTGGTGGGAGGCTGGGGAGAAATTCCCACTTCCTACAGGTATGTGGAGCGGCTGGGTGTCCAGCCTGCTCCTGGTGGGAGGCTGGGGAGAGATTCCCACTTCCTACAGGTTTGTGGAGCGGCTGGGTGTCCAGCCTGCTCCTTGGTGGGAGGCTGGGGAGAGATTCCCACTTCCTACAGGTTTGTGGAGCGGCTGGTTGCCCAGCCTGCTCCTTGGTGGGAGGCGAGTGAGAAATCCTCGCTTCCTACAGGTCTGTGGAGAGGCTGGGTGTCCAGCCTGCTCCTTAGTGGGAGGCGAGGGAGAGATCCTCGCCTGCCTACAGGTTTGTGGAGCGGCTGGGTGTCCAGCCTGCTCCTTTGTGGGAGGCGAGGGAGAGATCCTCGCTTCCAGCAAGTTTTGTGGAACGGCCGAGAAAGCTCGGTTCGCACCATTGTAAGGGAAGGGGGAGAAGCCCCCACTTTCTATGTTACATCTGTAAAAAGTTTTTCCAAGATTTTAAGGCAAGGGCGACTCCCGGACTTCCGGGACGGCTCCGCGAGCAGGGCGGTCACTCCCCCGTGACAGAAGCGGGGCACCAGCCGCTCTGAGAGGGGCGGAGGTGATTCCTGCCATTGCCCTGGTCACGGCCGGGGGATGCGCGGGGAGCGGTCCCAGGAAGCGAACCGGGACCGCGGCTGCCGCTGCGCTGCTTCGGCCCTGCTCTGGCGGAGGCGGGGCCGCCGCTGCGCGGCCACGGCCCGGCTCACTCGCTGCTCCTGGGGCCCGCCCGCACCGGCCCAGAGCGGGCCGGGAGTGTGAGATCTAAGAGCAGGAACGGCCCTATCGCACTTTCCACAGTAACGAGCTTGTTTTAAGGACACCCGAGAGCCGCTGTGAGCAGCAGCACGGGCCGAGCGCGGGCGAGCCGGGGTGCCCCTGGGCGGGGGTGCCCGCATGCCGCGCCCGTCCCCGGCCGTGCGAGGGCAGCGAGCGCTCTTTGCTCTGGTAAGCACTCAACAGGGAAACACCGAGCCCAAAGAACAAGAAGCCGTTTTTAGGCTCCCTTAAACCATGCTATAAGTAAGCAGAGTCCTGTGTTAACAAATATCTTAGAATGGTTTACTGAGTTAAATTTGTAAAGACCTTCTCCTGTATCTGATGCCGTTTGGTTTCTTGCCTTTTTCTTTTATATGTTCTCTGTACTCTCTGCACATATTTTTCTGGCTCTGTAGCCTACTATATTAATAGCTAGTTTTTCCAGTACCTTTCCATAGCCTTTCCCTAAGCAGAAAGACAAAACAAATTCCAGAGCTCCAAGCCCCAGGGGTGTGCAAGGCCCTGTCCTATCTCAG
The DNA here is from genome assembly GCA_034509425.1 of Eopsaltria australis. Taxonomy (NCBI): domain Eukaryota; kingdom Metazoa; phylum Chordata; class Aves; order Passeriformes; family Petroicidae; genus Eopsaltria; species Eopsaltria australis. The sequence goes on from JAVTVJ010004270.1 coordinate 4,176, forward strand.
TTCTTCCTGGGAACCAAGGCCGAGAACAACTCTGAGGTACATTTTCATAAGCAGAGTGCAGCCAGTGCTGAGAGGGGGGCTCCAGGGAAGGGCTGGACCTGAGGGGGAATTGAATCGCCACTTGTTCTCCTTATTGGTGCTCTTAATTATGCTAATTTCCTAAAAGCTATAAATATGTACTCACCCCTGGAGGGGCTGGGCTTTTATGGACACCTTTCCATAATGCTCCTGAAGACCTTCAAAATAAAGATCCCCTTTTATATTACCTCCTTGCTAAAATGATCTCGAGTTTCTTTTCCAGGCTGGGGGAAAAGGCAACAGTTATTTTGCACACCCAGAAGGGACACGAGAACCTGGTACCCTTCCTCTGGACCGAAAACATCCTGCAAGGAATTCCTTTCTGACAGCAATCTAAAGAATTCCCTGCCACGGGCCTGAGTTCGAGACACCATGGTTCCAAGATCCCACAGGAGGTAGTAAAAAGGTGGTTCTTTTCGTTGTGTAGTGTGTAGTTTGTATGTGTGTGTATTGTTTATGTATTGTGTATCTGTTTAAAGTCAGTAATTGTTAGCGATCCCAGGACAACCTGGCGTGGTGGTGAGAAAATTTGCTTTTGAAATCATTTCTTCAAGTTTTTCCTGTTGCCGATTTTCCAACCTGCCCCAGAGATCGGCGGGTGGGGAGGAGGCGGGTGTGTGATCTTGGCTGAGATTGTTCACTGGTAGAGAAAAGCAAATCACAGTGCGAAAGTTTATTTCATGTTTAGCACATGCGAGTTTTGAATTGAAAGCTGGCCTGAGACATCTGGGCATGGAGCGGCCGGGGGAGGCCTGGTCTGCTTCTTGGTAGGAGGTGGGGGATGGGCCCCGCTTCCTACAGGTTTGTGGAGCGGCTGGGTGTCCAGCCTGCTCCTTGGTGGGAGGCTGGGGGGAGATTCCCACTTCCTACAGGTTTGTGGAGCGGCTGGGTGTCCAGCCTGCTCCTTGGTGGGAGGCTGGGGAGAGAGTCCCACTTCCTACAGGTTTGTGAAGCGGCTGGGTGTCCAGCCTGCTCCTTGGTGGGAGGCTGGGGAGAGATTCCCACTTCCTACAGGTTTGTGGAGGGGCTGGGTGTCCAGCCTGCTCCTTGGTGGGAGGCTGGGGAGAGATTCCCACTTCCTACAGGTTTGTGGAGCGGCTGGGTGTCCAGCCTGCTCCTTGGTGGGAGGCTTGGGAGAGATTCCCACTTCCTACAGGTTTGTGGAGCGGCTGGGTGCCCAGCCTGCTCCTTGGTGGGAAGCTGGGGAGAGATTCCCACTTCCTACACGTTTGTGGAGCGGCTGGGTGCCCAGCCTGCTCCTGGGTGGGAGGCGAGTGAGAAATCCTCGCTTCCTACAGGTCTGTGGAGAGGCTGGGTGTCCAGCCTGCTCCTTAGTGGGAGGCGAGGGAGAGATCCTCGCTTCCAGCAAGTTTTGTGGACCGGCCGAGAAAGCTCCGTTCGCACCATTGTAAGGGAAGGGGGAGACGCCCCCACTTTCTATGTTCCATCTGTAAAAAGTTTTTCCAAGATTTTAAGGCAAGGGCGACTCCCGGACTTCCGGGACGGCTCCGCGAGCAGGGCGGTCAATCCCCCGTGACAGAAGCGGGGCACCAGCCGCTCTGAGAGGGGCGGAGGTGATTCCTGCCATTGCCCTGGTCACGGCCGGGGGATGCGCGGGGGAGCGGTCCCAGGAAGCGAACCGGCACCGGGGCTGCCGCTGCGCTGCTTCGGCCCTGCTCTGGCGGAGGCGGGCCGCCGCTGCGCGGCCACGGCCCGGCTCACTCGCTGCTCCTGGGCCCCGCCCGCACCGGCCCCGAGCGGGCCGGGAGTGTGAGATCTAAGAGCAGGAACGGCCCTATCGCACTTTCCACAGTAAGGAGCTTGTTTTAAGGACACCCGAGAGCCGCTGTGAGCAGCAGCACGGGCCGAGCGCGGGCGAGCCGGGGGTGCCCCTGGGCGGGGGTGCCCGCATGCCGCGCCCGTCCCCGGCCGTGCGGGGGCAGCGAGCGCTCTTTGTCTGCTCTGGTAGGCACTCAAAAGGGAAACACCGGGTCCAAAGAGTAAGAAGCCGTTTTTAGGCTCCCTTAAACCATGCTATAAGTAAGCAGATTCCTGTGTTAACAAATATCTTAAGATGGTTTACTGAGTTAAATTTGAAAAAGACCTTCTCCTGTATCCCTGTGAGTAAAAAAGACCAAGGACTCTTTACTATTATGTAAAATAATCCTGAAACTGGAGAACTAGGGCAGTCAGCAACTGAAAATTGCTGCATCCAACCAGCAGCCAAGACTTGATACATCCAACAGTTGCATGCAACCCACTGTAAGTTTCTTCTGTGAACATAGAAGACATGGACCCTATGCCATGCTACTGAAACTGGATAATGTTATTCTGAAAACGTTTGCTGTCAATCCTAGTATGTCTGTTCCCAGCACTAACTGATAAGGTAATTAAGTCTGACTGTTTGCAGACCATGGAAGAAGCCTATTCCAGCAGAGCAGACCTGAAAGATGTGCCAGCCTGGGAGCTGTATGCAGATGAGAGCAGCTTCATGCGAGATGGCAAACAAAAGACAGGTTATGCAGTAACAACCACGAACAAGGTAACCATGAGAAAAGTGTTACCATCAAATGTACCATCACAAAAAGCTGAACTGATTATATCAATGAAAGATCTAGAACTGAGCAAAGTCATCTAGAAGGAAGGAAGACTAGCAACTATTCAAGCCTAGAGACTGAGTCTATGTTGAATGAAGGGACAGTAATCTTACGAGCTAAGTCAAAAGAGTCATTCCAAGTCCGGACTACCCTCACCAAATCCAAAGCTGCTGGCAGAGAGCCTTGAATTCACTGCTCCAGAGTTAAGAAGACGTCTGCTCCATAGACAGCCAGAAAACAGAGACTGATACAAATTGAGATGATATGATTTAAACTGTTCTTTTGTACCTCTTATCTGTACAGTTGGTAACCGTGATTCAAATTTGGTCCTAAAATTTGCATGTAACTCTAGTCAAAATGTAATCAAAAAGCTTTATTAAGGACAACTTGTCAAAGTTGAGAATCTGGCCGGAAGTTTTTGCCAAGATAAAGATCTGGCCTGGCCCATTGGAGCTGTGATTCAATGTAATGTTTAACATATTAAAGGCTGTTGACAACAAAATAGCTCTTAATTTCCTATAGCCCACAAACATTAACACTAGTTGTTGTTCTTATGCAATATGAATGAAAAATTCTTTTTAGAATTTGGTTGAAATTTGAAAAGCAAACTCAAATTCTACACCAAGTAACTCTCAAAAGAGCTTACTGAACCTTGAATATCTTCAGTACACTCACTTCATGGTTACCAAACTGAACCTAGATAAAAGAAATGTTCATAGTAACTGTAGTTATAATTAGCATCTGTGTAACAGCTAGTGGGATAGCCAGTGGTATAAACCAGAGGTATGGTTGAATGCAGAGTAGAGACTAGACAAGACAGAGTCTTGTTAGTCTCTAAAAAAGGGGGGAATGATGCCGTTTGGTTTCTGCCTTTTTTCTTTATATGTTCTCTGTACTCTCTGCCCATATTTTTGTGGCTCTGTAGCCTACTATATTAATAGCTAGTTTTTCCAGTACCTTTCCATAGCCTTTCCCTAAGCAGAAAGACAAAACAAATTTCAGAGCTCCAAGCCCCAGGGGGTTGCAAGGCCCTGTCCTATCACAGTTCTTCCTGGGAACCAAGGCCGAGAACAACTCTGAGGTACATTTTCATAAGCAGAGTGCAGCCAGTGCTGAGAGGGGGGCTCCAGGGAAGGGGCTGGAACTGAGGGGGAATTGAATCGCCACTTGTTCTCCTTATTGGTGCTCTTAATCAATTATGCTAATTTCCTAAAAGCTATAAATATGTACCCACCCCTGGAGGGGCTGGGCTTTTATGGACACCTTTCCATAACTGCTCCTGAAGACCTTCAATATAAAGATCCCTTTTTATATTACTCTTGGCTAAAATATCTCGAGTTTCTTTCAGGCTGGGGGCAAGGCACACGGGGACGCCCCTTGAAATGCCGCATGGATAAGATCCTTCCCAGACCCAAGCTGCCATGCAGCTAGAACTTCTCTGGGCTCAATTGTAGGGCTAAATGCTCCTAAAAAAACTGGCATCATGCATCTGGGGGACTGAGTTTTTTTTCACATGGACATGCGCATTGTTTTGCATCGAAGGCCACATATCTGGGAGTTGACAAGCCGCATGCTGAAATTCACGCATGGATAAGATTCCTTTGGCAGACCGCAAGTGCCAGAAGGACCTGGCTGCCCTTCGCAGGGCCAAAACCCTCCTCCAAACTGACATCAGAACTGGGGGCAGAGTTCTTTTCAGAGAAAAGGGACACTTTTTGGTGTCCGGCTAAGGCACTGTGCTCGTCGATGCCGTTTGGTTTCTGCCTTTTTTCTTTTATATGTTCTCTGTACTCTCTGCACATATTTTTTGTGGCTCTGTAGCCTACTATATTAATAGCTAGTTTTTCCAGTACCTTTCCATAGCCTTTCCCTAAGCAGAAAGACAAAACAAATTCCAGAGCTCCAAGCCCCAGGGGGTTGCAAGGCCCTGTCCTATCTCAGTTCTTTCTGGGAACCAAGGCCGAGAACAACTCTGAGGTACATTTTCATAAGCAGCGTGCAGCCAGTGCTGAGAGGGGGGCTCAAGGGAAGGGGCTGGACCTGAGGGGGAATTGAATCGCCACTTGTTCTCCTTATTGGTGCTCTTAATTATGCTAAATTCCTAAAAGCTATAAATATGTACTCACCCCTGGAGGGGCTGGGCTTTTATGGACACCTTTCCATAACTGCTCCTGAAGACCTTCAAAATAAAGATCCCCTTTATATTACCTCCTTGCTAAAATGATCTCGAGTTTCTTTTCCAGGCTGGGGGAAAAGGCAACAGTTATTTGGCACACCCAGAAGGGACACGAGAACCTGGTACCCTTCCTCTGGACCGAAAAAATCCTGCAAGGAATTCCTTTCTGACAGCAATCTAAAGAATTCCCTGCCACGGGCCTGAGGTCGAGACACCATGGTTCCAAGATCCCACAGGAGGTAGTATAAAGGTGGTTCTTTTCGTTGTGTAGTGTGTAGTTTGTATGTGTGTGTATTGTTTTTGTATTGTGTATCTGTTTAAAGTCAGTAATTGTTAGCGATCCCAGGACAACCTGGCGTGGTGGTGAGAAAATTTGCTTTTGAAATCATTTCTCCAAGTTTTTCCTGTTGCCGATTTTCCAACCTGCCCCAGAGATCGGCTGGTGGGGAGGAGGCGGGTGTGTGATCTCGGCTGAGATTGTTCACTGGTAGAGAAAGCAAATCACAGTGCGAAAGTTTATTTCATGTTTAGCACATGCGAGTTTTGAATTGAAAGCTGGCCTGGAGACATCTGGGCATGGAGCGGCCGGGGGAGGCCTGGTCTGCTTCTTGGTAGGAGGTGGGGATGGGCCCCGCTTCCTACAGGTTTGTGGAGCGGCTGGGTGTCCAGCCTGCTCCTTGGTGGGAGGCTGGGGAGAGATTCCCACTTCCTAAAAGGTTTTGTGGAGCGGCTGGTGTCACGCTGCTCCTTGGTGGGGAGCTGGGGAGAGTTCCACTTCCTACAAGGTTTTGTGGAAGCGGCTGGGGTGCCCACCTGCTCCTTGGTGGAAGCTGGGGAGAGATTCCCATCTTCCTACAGTTTGGTGGAGGCGGGCTGGTGCCCAGCCTGCTCCTTGGTGGGAGGCGAGTGAGAAATCTTCGCTTCCTACAGGTCTGTGGAGAGGCTGGGTGTCCAGCCTGCTCCTTAGTGGGAGGCGAGGGAGAGATCCTCGCTTCCAGCAAGTTTTGTGGGACGGCCGAGAAAGCTCGGTTCGCACCATTGTAAGGGAAGGGGGAGAAGCCCCCACTTTCTATGTTCCATCTGTAAAAAGTTTTTCCAAGATTTTAAGGCAAGGGCGACTCCGGACTTCCGGGACGGCTCCGCGAGCAGGGCGGTCACTCCCCCGTGACAGAAGCGGGGCACCAGCCGCTCTGAGAGGGGCGGAGGTGATTCCTGCCATTGCCCTGGTCACGGCCGGGGGATGCGCGGGGGAGGGGTCCCAGGAAGCGAACCGGGACCGGGGCTGCCGCTGCGCTGCTTCGGCCCTGCTCTGGCGGAGGCGGGGCCGCCGCTGCGCGGCCACGGCCCGGCTCACTCGCTGCTCCTGGGCCCCGCCCGCACCGGCCCAGAGCGGGCCGGAGTGTGAGATCTAAGAGCAGGAACGGCCCTATCGCACTTTCCACAGTAACGAGCTTGTTTTAAGGACAACCCGAGAGCGCTGGTGAGCAGCAGCCAGCGGGCCGAGCGCGGGCGAGCCGGGGGTGCCCCTGGGCGGGGGTGCCCGCATGCCGCGCCCGTCCGCGGCCGTGCGAGGGCAGCGAGCGCTCTTGGTCTGCTCTGGTAAGCACTCAAAAGGGAAACACCGAGCCCAAAGAACAAGAAGCCGTTTTTAGGCTCCCTTAAACCCTGCTATAAGTAAGCAGAGTCCTGTGTTAACAAATATCTTAGAATGGTTTACTGAGTTAAATTTGTAAAAGACCTTCTCCTGTATCCGTGTGAGTAAAAAAGACCAAGGACTCTTTACTATTATGTAAAATAATCCTGAACTGGAGACATAGGTGCAGTCAGCAACTGAAATGGCTGCACTCAACAGCAAGCCCAAGAATTGATCACATCCAACAGTTGCAATGCACCCACTGTAAAGTTTCTTTCTGTGAACATGAAGACTGGAACTAATGCCATGCTACTGAAACTGATATGTTATTCTGAAAAGTTTTGCTGGTCATCCTAGTAATGTCTGTTCCCCAGCAACTAACTGATAATGTATTTAAGTCTACTGTTTGCAGACCACTCCAGCAGAGCAGACCTGAAAGATGTGCCAGCCTGGGAGCTGTATGCAGATGAGAGCAGCTTCATGCGAGTTGGAAAACAAAAGACAGGTTATGCAGTAACAACCACGAACCAGGTAACCATGAGAAAAGTGTTACCATCAAATGTGCCATCACAAAAAGCTGAACTGATTATATCAATGGAAGATCTAGAACTGAGCAAAGTCATCTAGAAGGAAGGAAGACTAGCAACTCTTCAAGCCTAGAGACTGAGTCTATGTTGAATGAAGGGACAGTAATCTTACGAGCTAAGTAAAAAGAGTCATTCCAAGTCCTGACTACCCTCACCAAATCCAAAGCTGCTGGCAGAGAGCCTTGAATTCACTGCTCCAGAGTTAAGAAGACGTCTGCTCCATAGACAGCCAGAAAACAGAGACTGATACAAATTGAGATGATATGATTTAAACTGTTCTTTTGTACCTCTTATCTGTACAGTTGGTACCCGTGATTCAAATTTGGTCCTAAAATTTGCATGTAACTCTAGTCCAAAATGTATCCAAAAGCTCTTCATAAGGACAACTTGTCAAAGTTGAGAATCTGGCCTGGTAAGTTTTGCCCCAAGATAAAGATTGGGCCTGTGCCCATGGAGCTGTGATTCCAAATGTAATGTTTAATCATAATAAAGGCTGTTGACAAAACAAAATAGCTCTTAATTTCCTACTAGCCACAAAATCATTAACACTAGTTGTTGTTCTTATGCAAATCTGAATGAAAAATTTTTTTAGAAATTTGGTTGAAATTTGAAAGCAAACTCAAATTCTACACCAAGTAACTCTCAAAGAGCTTACTGAACCTTGAATATCTTCAGTACACTCACTTCATGGTTACCAAACTGAACCTAGATAAAAGAAATGTTCATAGTAACTGTAGTTATAATTAGCATCTGTGTAACAACTAGTGGGATAGCCAGTTGTATAAACCAGAGGTATGGCTGAATGCAGAGTAGAGACTAGACAAGACAGAGTCTTGTTAGTCTCTAAAAAAGGGGGGAATGAGGCCGTTTGGTTTCTGCCTTTTTTCTTTTATATGTTCTCTGTACTCTCTGCCCATATTTTTATTGCTCTGTAGCCTACTATATTAATAGCTAGTTTTTCCAGTACCTTTCCATAGCCTTTCCCTAAGCAGAAAGACAAAACAAATTCAAGAGCTCCAAGCCCCAGGGGGTTGCAAGGCCCAGTCCTATCTCAGTTCTTCCTGGGAACCAAGGCCGAGAACAACTCTGAGGTACATTTTCATAATCAGAGTGCAGCCAGTGCTGAGAGGGGGGCTCCAGGGAAGGGGCTGGACGCTGAGGGGGAATTGAATGCCAATTTTGGTCTCTCTTATTGGTGCTCTTAATTATGCTATTTCTAACAAAGCTATATAATGTTACTCACCCCTGAGGGCTGGGCTTTTACATGGACACCTTTCCATAACTGCTCCTGAAGAACTTCAAAATAAAGATCCCCTTTTATATTACCTCCTTGCTAAAATGATCTCGAGTTTCTTTTCCAGGCTGGGGGAAAAGGCAACACCGGACGCCACCTGAAATGGCGCATGGATCAAGATCCTTCCCAGACCCAAGCTGCCATAAGCTAGAACTCTGGCTGCAATTGTAGGGCTAAATGCCTCCTAAAAACTGGCATCATGCATCTGGGGGACTGAGTTTTCTTTCACATGGAAATGTGCCATCATTTGTATCGAAGCATCATATCTGGGGAGTTGACAGCCGCATGCTGAAATTTTCGCAGGATTTAAGATTCCTGCAGACCAGCTGCCCAAGAAGGACCCTGGCTTGCCTTGAGGGCGCAAAACCTCTCCAAACGGACATCAAGAAGCTGGGGAGGGCAGAGTTCTCTTTCTCAGAGAAAAGGGACACTTTTTTGTGTCCGGCCTAGGCACTGTTGCTCCGGTGATGGCCGTTTGGTTTCTGCTTTTTTCTTTTATATGTTCTCTGTACTCTCTGCACATATTTTTGTGGGGCTCTTTGGTAGCCTCTAATATTAATAGGCTAGTTTTTCCAGTACCTTTCATAGCCTTTCCCTAAGCAGAAAGACAAAACAAATTCCAGAGCTCCAAGCCCAGGGGGTTGCAAGGCCCTGTCCTATCGCAGTTCTTCCTGGGAACCAAGGCCGAGAACAACTCTGAGGTACATTTTCATAAGCAGAGTGCAGCCAGTGCTGAGAGGGGGGCTCCAGGGAAGGGGCTGGACCTGAGGGGGAATTGAATCGGCACTTGTTCTCCTTATTGGTGCTCTTAATCAATTATGCTAATTTCCTAAAAGCTATAAATATGTACTCACCCCTGGAGGGGCTGGGCTTTTATGGACACCTTTCCATAACTGCTCCTGAAGACCTTCAAAATAAAGATCCCCTTTTATATTACCTCTTGCTAAAATGATCTCGAGTTTCTTTTCCAGGCTGGGGGAAAAGGCAACAGTTATTTGGCACACCCAGAAGGGACACGAGAACCTGGTACCCTTCCTCTGGACCGAAAACATCCTGCAAGGAATTCCTTTCTGAAAGCAATCTAAAGAATTCCCTGCCACGGGCCTGAGGTCGAGACACCATGGTTCCAAGATCCCACAGGAGGTAGTATAAAGGTGGTTCTTTTCGTTGTGTAGTGTGTAGTTTGTATGTGTGTGTATTGTTTATGTATTGTGTATCTGTTTAAAGTCAGTAATTGTTAGCTATCCCAGGACAACCTGGCGTGGTGGTGAGAAAATTTGCTTTTGAAATAATTTCTCCAAGTTTTTTCTGTTGCCGATTTTCCAACCTGCCCCAGAGATCGGCTGGTGGGGAGGAGGCAGGTGTGTGATCTCGGCTGAGATTGTTCACTGGTAGAGAAAAGCAAATCACAGTGCGAAAGTTTATTTCATGTTTAGCACATGCGAGCTTTGAATTGAAAGCTGGCCTGGAGACATCTGGGCATGGGGCGGCCGGGGGAGGCCTGGTCTGCTTCTTGGTAGGAGGTGGGGGATGGGCCCCGCTTCCCACAGGTGTGTGGAGCGGCTGGGTGTCCAGCCTGCTCCTTGGTGGGAGGCTGGGGAGAGATTCCCACTTCCTACAGGTTTGTGGAGCAGCTGGGTGTCCAGCCTGCTCC
>JAVTVJ010004271.1:0-12808 GCA_034509425.1 Eopsaltria australis
CCCCCACAGCCCTCAGATCGCCTCGAAACCCACTGCGTTAGCGCCACCTAGTGGCCGGGAGGTCTCAGTGCCTGCCGGGCTAGAGCCAGGCCGAGCAGGAGCTGCGCATGCGCCGCCTGCTGGGGGAGGAGTCGCCCCTCAGGCCACGCCCCTGGGGGCGGGGCCGCGGCCGCTATGCAAATGAGGCAGCCTTAGATGGGAAAAATGAGCAAATATGGAAAAGATGGCTGAAAATGGAGGAAAATGCGGTTTTTAGGGGGAAAACGCGGGATCTGGGGGCAGTTTGGGGGGATTTGGGGAAAATTGGGGCAGTTCTGGGTCATTTTGGGGACTTCTGGGGAAGTTTTGGGTCATTTTGGGTCTTTTGGAGGGCTTGGGGAAACACGATGCAAATGATGGAAATGCGATTAATTAACGCTGATGGACTCTGCTTTTCATGCAAATTAAGTTTATTGCAAGGGAATGAATAAGATTTAATTGAATCACGCCTGTATTTATGCAAAAAAAAGATGAATATTCACCGACTAGACGCAAATGAGGTTGGAGTGTGGATGTTGGTGTTAGGCCACGCCCCTTTTGATTCAAACAAGGCCCCGTGATCACTGGGTGTGGCCACGCCCTTTATGCTAATGAGGGACAAACATGGTCAGCCCAAAATCCCCATTAAATTCACCCCAAAATCCTGCTCAGATCCTTCTAAACCCTTCAGGGACCCCCAAAATCCCCCAATTTCACCCCAAAATCCTGCTCAGATCCTTCTAAATTCCTCAGGGACACCCAAAATCCCCCAAATTCACCCCAAAATCCACTTCAGGTGCCCCTAAACCCCTCAGGGATCCCCAAAATCCACCAAATTCACCCCACAATCCCCCATATTCTACCTGGGACCCCCATCATCCCCTACATTTCCCCCAAAGCCCTCAGATCGCCTCAAAACCCACTGCGTTAGCGCCACCTAGTGGCCGGGAGGTCTCAGTGCCTGCCGGGCTAGAGCCAGGCCGAGCAGGAGCTGCGCATGCGCCGCCTGCTGAGGGAGGAGTCGCCCGTCAGGCCACGCCCCTGGGGCGCGAGGCCGCGGACGCTATGCAAATGAGGCGGCCTTAGAATGCGCCGAAAATGCAGCAACTATGGAAAAGATGAGCTGAAAATGGGAGGGAAAATTGCGCGTTTTTAGGGGCGAAACGGCCGGGATCTGGGGGCAGTTTGGGGGGATTTGGGGAAAATTGGGCAGTTCTGGGTCATTTTGGGGTCATTTTGGAGGGCTTGGGGAAACACTTGATGCAAATGATGGAAATGCGATTAATTAACGCTGATGGACTCTGCTTTTCATGCAAATGAAGTTTATTGCAAGGGAATGAATAAGATCTAATGGAATCACGCCTGTATTTATGCAAAAAAATGATGAATATTCACCGACTATACGCAAATGAGGTTGGAGTGTGGATGTTGGTGTTAGGCCACGCCCCTTTTGATTCAAACAAGGCCCCGTGATCACTGGCTGTGGCCACGCCCTTTTTGCTAATCAGGGACAAATATGGTCAGCCCAAAACCCCCCAACTTCACCCCAAAATCCTGCTCAGATCCTTCTAAACCCCTCAGGGACCCCCCAAATCCCCCACTTCACCCCAAAATCCTTGCTCAGATCCTTCTAAAACCCCTCAGGGCACCCCAAACCCCCAAAATTCACCCCAAAATCCACTTCAAGATCCCCCTAAACCGCTCAGGGACACCCAAAATCCCCCAAAATTCACCCCAAAATCCACTACAGGTGCCCCCTAAACCCCTCAAGCGATCCCCAAAAATTCCACCAAATTCACCCACAACCCCCATATCTACCTGACGGACCCCATCATCCCCTACATTTTCCCCCAAAGCCTCAGATTGCCTCAAAATCCCACTTGCTGTAGCGCCACCTAGTGGCCGGGAGTCTCAGTGCCTGCCGGGCGTAGAGCCAGGCCGAGCAGGAGCCTGCGCCAAGCGCCGCCTGCTGGGGAGGCAGTCGCCCGCAGCGGCACGCCCCTGCGGGCGGCGGCGCGCGACGCTATGCAAATGAGGCGGCCTTAGATGGGAAAAATGAGCAAATATGGAAAAGATGGCTGAAAATGGAGGAAAATGCGGTTTTTTAGGGGGGAAAAGGGGGATCTGGGGGCAGTTTGGGGGGATTTGGGGAAAATTGGGGCAGTTTTGGGTCATTTTGGGGACTTTTTGGGGAAGTTTTGGGTCATTTTGGGTCTTTTGGAGGGCTTGGGGAAACACTTGAAGCAAATGATGGAAATGCGATTAATTAACGCTGATGGACTCTGCTTTTCATGCAAATGAAGTTTATTGCAAGGGAATGAATAAGATTTAATTGAATCACGCCTGTATTTATGCAAAAAAATTATGAATATTCACCGACTAGACGCAAATGAGGTTGGAGTGAGGATGTTGGTGTTAGGCCACGCCCCTTTTGATTCAAACAAGGCCCCGTGATCACTGGCTGTGGCCACGCCCTTTATGCTAATCAGGGACAAATATGGTCAGCCCAAACCCCCCAACTTCACCCCAAAATCCTGCTCAGATCTCCCTAAACCCCTCAGGGACCCCCAAAATCCCCCAAATTCACCCCAAAATCCACTTCAGATCCCCCTAAACCGCTCAGGGACACCCAAAATCCCCCAAATTCACCCCAAAATCCACTTCAGGTGCCCCTAAAACCCCTCAGGGATCCCCAAAATCCACCAAATTCACCCCACAATCCCCCATATTCTACCTGGGACCCCCATCATCCCCTACAATTTCCCCCAAAGCCCTCAGATCGCCTCAAAACCCACTGCGTTAGCGCCACCTAGTGGCCGGGAGGTCTCAGTGCCTGCCGGGCTAGAGCCAGGCCGAGAAGGAGCTGCGCATGCGCCGCCTGCTGGGGGAGGAGTCGCCCATCAGGCCACGTTCCTGGGGGCGGGGCCGCGGCCGCTATGCAAATGAGGCCGCCTTAGATGGGAAAAATGAGCAAATATGGAAAAGATGGCTGAAAATGGAGGAAAATGCGGTTTTTAGGGGGGAAAAGGGGGATCTGGGGGCAGTTTGGGGGGATTTGGGGAAAATTGGGGCAGTTCTGGGTCATTTTGGGGACTTTTTGGGGAAGTTTTGGGTCATTTTGGGTCTTTTGGAGCGCTTGGGGAAACACTTGATGCAAATGATGGAAATGCGATTAATTAACGCTGATGGACTCTGCTTTTCATGCAAATGAAGTTTATTGCAAGGGAATGAATAAGATTTAATGGAATCACGCCTGTATTTATGCCAAAAAATGATGAATATTCACCGACTATACGCAAATGAGGTTGGAGTGTGGATGTTGGTGTTAGGCCACGCCCCTTTTGATTCAAACAAGGCCCCGTGATCACTGGGTGTGGCCACGCCCTTTATGCTAATCAGGGACAAATATGGTCAGCCCAAAATCCCCATTAAATTCACCCCAAATCCTGCTCAGATCCTTCTAAACCCCTCAGGGACCCCCAAAATCCCCCAACTTCACCCCAAAATCCTGCTCAGATCCTTCTAAACCGCTCAGGGACCCCCAAAATCCCCCAAATTCACCCCAAAATCCACTTCAGATCCCCCTAAACCGCTCAGGGACACCCAAAATCCCCCAAATTCACCCCAAAATCCACTTCAGGTGCCCCTAAACCCCTCAGGGATCCCCAAATCCACCAAATTCACCCTACAATCCCCCATATTCTACCTGGGACCCCCATCATCCCCGACATTTCCCCCCAAAGCCCTCAGATCGCCTCAAAACCCACTGCGTTAGCGCCACCTAGTGGCCGGGAGGTCTCAGTGTCTGCCGGGCTAGAGCCAGGTCGAGCAGGAGCTGCGCATGCGCCGCCGGCTGGGGGCAGAGTACGCCCGTTCAGGCCAGGCCCCTGGCGGCGCGGGGCCGCGGCCGCTATGCAAATGAGGCGGCCTTAGATGGGAAAAATGACCAAATAGGGAAAAGATGGCTGAAAATGGAGGAAAATGCGGTTTTTAGGGGGGAAAACGGGGATCTGGGGGCAGTTTGGGGGGATTTGGGGAAAATTGGGGCAGTTCTGGGTCATTTTGGGGACTTTTTGGGGAAGTTTTGGGTCATTTTGGGTCTTTGGGAGGGCTTGGGGAAACACTTGATGCAAATGATGGAAATGTGATTAATTAACGCTGATGGACTCTGCTTTTCATGCAAATGAAGTTTATTGCAAGGGAATGAATAAGATTTAATTGAATCACGCCTGTATTTATGCCAAAAATGATGAATATTCTCCGACTATACGCAAATGAGGTTGGAGTGTGGATGTTGGTGTTAGGCCACGCCCCTTTTGATTCAAACAAGGCCCCGTGATCACTGGGTGTGGCCACGCCCTTTATGCTAATCAGGGACAAATATGGTCAGCCCAAAAACCCCCAACTTCACCCCAAAATCCTGCTCATTATCCTTCTAAAACCCTCAGGGGACCCCCAAAAATCCCCCAAATTCACCCAAGAACCACTTCAGATCCCCCTAACCGCTCAGCGGACACCCAAAAATCCCCCAAATTCACCCCAAAATCCACTTCAGCGGGCCCCTAAACCCCTCAGCGGATCCCCAATAATCCACCAAATTCACCCCACAATCCCCCATATTCTACCTGCGGACCCATCATCCCCTACATTAGACCCCCAAAGCCCTCAGATCGCCTCAAACCCACTGCGTTAGCGCCACCTAGTGGCCGTGAGGTCTCAGTGCCTGCCGGGCTAGAGCCAGGCCGAGCAGGAGCTGCGCATGCGCCGCCTGCTGGGGGAGGAGTCGCCCGTCAGGCCCCGCCCCTGGGGGCGGGGCCGCGGCCGCTATGCAAATGAGGTGGCCTTAGATGGGAAAAATGAGCAAATATGGAAAAGATGGCTGAAAATGGAGGAAAATGCGGTTTTTAGGGGGGAAAAGGGGGATCTGGGGGCAGTTTGGGGGAATTTGGGGAAAATTGGGGCAGTTCTGGGTCATTTTGGGGACTTTTTGGGGAAGTTTTGGGTCATTTTGGGTCTTTTGGAGGGCTTGGGGAAACACTTGATGCAAATGATGGAAATGCGATTAATTAACGCTGAAGGACTATGCTTTTTATGCAAATGAAGTTTATTGCAAGGGAATGAATAAGATTTAATTGAATCACGCCTGTATTTATGCAAAAAAATGATGAATATTCACCGACTAGACGCAAATGAGGGTGGAGTGTGGATGTTGGTGTTAGGCCACGCCCCTTTGGATTCAAACAAGGCCCCGTGATCACTGGGTGTGGCCACGCCCTTTATGCTAATCAGGGACAAATATGGTCAGCCCAAAACCCCCAACTTCACCCCAAAATCCTGCTCAGATCCTTCTAAACCCCTCAGGGACCCCCAAAATCCCCCAAATTCACCCCAAAATCCACTTCAGATCCCCCTAAACCGCTCCAGCGGACACCCAAAATCCCCAAATTCACCCCAAAATCCACTCAGGTGCCTCTAAAACCCCTCAGCGATCCCAAATCACCAAAAATTTTTCCCAAACCCCCCAACCCCCCCCAAAAATTTTTTCCCCCCATAATTCTACCTGGGACCCGCCACATCCCCTACATTTCCCCCCAAAGCCCTCAGCATCGCTATTTTGCCTCAAAACCCACTGCGTTAGCCCGCCACCTAGCTGGCGGCGAGTCTTCTAGTGCCCTGCCGGCTAGCAGGCCAGGCACCGCAGCAGGAGCGGCGCTATGCGCCGCTGCTGGGAGGAGGAAGTCGCCCGTCAGGCCACGCCCCTGGAGGGCTGCGGCGCCGCGGACGCTATCAAATGCAGACGGCCCTTAGATGGGAAAAATGAGCAACTATGGAAAAGATGGCTGAAAATGGAGGAAAATGCGGTTTTTAGGGGGGAAAAGGGGGATCTGCGGGAAGTTTGGGGGGATTTGGGGAAAATTGGGGCAGTTCTGGGTCATTTTGGGGACTTTTTGGGGAAGTTTTGGGTCATTTTGGGTCTTTTGGAGGGCTTGGGGAAACACTTGATGCAAATGATGGAAAAGCGATTAATTAACGCTGATGGACTCTGCTTTTCATGCAAATGAAGTTTATTGCAAGGGAATGAATAAGATTTAATTGAATCACGCCTGTATTTATGCCAAAAATGATGAATATTCACCGACTAGACGCAAATGAGGTTGGAGTGTGGATGTTGGTGTTAGGCCACGCCCCTTTTGATTCAAACAAGGCCCTGTGATCACTGGCTGTGGCCACGCCCTTTATGCTAATGAGGGACCAACATGGTCAGCCCAAAATCCCCCAACTTCACCCCAAAATCCTGCTCAGATCCTTCTATACCCCTCAGGGACCCCCAAAATCCCCCAACTTCACCCCAAAATCCTGCTCAGATCCTTCTAAACCGCTCAGGGACCCCCAAAATCCCCCAAATTCACCCCAAAATCCACTTCAGATCCCCCTAAACCCCTCAGGGACACCCAAAATCCCCCAAATTCACCCCCAAAATCCACTTCAGGTGCCCCTAAACCCCTCAGGGATCCCCAAAATCCACCAAATTCACCCCACAATCCCCCATATTCTACCTGGGACCCCAATCATCCCCTACATTTCCCCCCAAAGCCCTCAGATCGCCTCAAAACCCACTGCGTTAGCGCCACCTAGTTGCCGGGAGGTCTCAGTGCCTGCCGGGCTAGAGCCAGGCCGAGCAGGAGCTGCGCATGCGCCGCCTGCTGGGGGAGGAGTCGCCCGTCAGGCCACGCCCCTGGGGGCGGGGCCGCGGCCGCTATGCAAATGAGGCGGCCTTAGATGGGAAAATGAGCAAACTATGGAAAAGATGGCTGAAAATGGAGGAAAATGCGGTTTTTAGGGGGGAAAAGGGGGATCTGGGGACAGTTTGGGGGGATTTGGGGAAAATTGGGGCAGTTCTGGGTCATTTTGGGGACTTTTTGGGGGAAGTTTTGGGTCATTTTGGCTCTTTTGGAGGGCTTGGGGAAACACTTGATGCAAATGATGGAAATGCGATTAATTAACGCTGATGGACTCTGCTTTTCATGCAAATAAAGTTTATTGCAAGGGAATGATTAAGATTTAATTGAATCACGCCTGTATTTTGCAAAAAAATGATGAATATTCACCGACTATACGCAAATGAGGTTGGAGTGTGGATGTTGGTGTTAGGCCACGCCCCTTTTGATTCAAACAAGGCCCCGTGATCACTAGGTGTGGCCACGCCCTTTATGCTAATCAGGGACAAATATGGTCAGCCCAAAACCCCCCAACTTCACCCCAAAATCCTGCTCAGATCTCCCTAAACCCGTCAGGGACCCCCAAAATCCCCCAAATTCATCCCAAAATCCGCTTCAGATCCCCCTAAACCGCTCAGGGACACCCAAAATCCCCCAAATTCACCCCAAAATCCACTTCAGGTGCCCCTAAACCCCTCAGGGACCCCCAAAATCCCCCCAAATTCACCCCAAAATCCACTTCAGGTGCCGCTAAACCCCTCAGGGATCCCAAAAATCCACCAAATTCACCCCACAATCCCCCATATTCTACCTGGGACCCCCATCATCTCCTACATTTCCCCCCAAAGCCCTCAGATCGCCTCAAAACCCACTGCGTTAGCGCCACCTAGTGGCCGGGAGGTCTCAGTGCCTGCCGGGCTCGAGCCAGGCCGAGCAGGAGCTGCGCATGCGCCGCCTGCTGGGGGAGGAGTCGCCCGTCAGGCCACGCCCCTGCGTGCGGGGCCGCGGCCTCTATGCAAATGAGGCGGCCTTAGATGGGAAAAATGAGCAAATATGGAAAAGATGGCTGAAAATGGAGGAAAATGCGGTTTTTTAGGGGGGAAAAGGGGGATCTGGGGGCAGTTTGGGGGGATTTGGAGAAAATTGGGGCAGTTCTGGGTCATTTTGGGGTCATTTTGGAGGGCTTGGGGAAACACTTGATGCAAATGATGGAAATGCGATTAATTAACGCTGATGGACTCTGCTTTTCATGCAAATGAAGTTTATTGCAAGGGAATGAATAAGATCTAATTGAATCACGCCTTTATTTATGCAAAAAAATGATGAATATTCACCGACTATACGCAAATGAGGTTGGAGTGTGAATGTTGGTGTTAGGCCACGCCCCTTTTGCTTCAAACAAGGCCCCGTGATCACTGGGTGTGGCCACGCCCTTTATGCTAATCAGGGACAAATATGGTCAGCCCAAAATCCCCATTAAATTCACCCCAAAATCCTGCTCAGATCCTTCTAAACCCCTCAGGGACCCCCAAAATCCCCCAAATTCACCACAAAATCCACTTCAGGTGCCCCTAAACCCCTCAGGGATCCCCAAAATCCACCAAATTCACCCCAAAATCCATTTCAGGTGCCCCTAAACTCCTCAGGGATCCCCAAAATCCACCAAATTCACCCCACAATCCCCCATATTCTGCCTGGGACCCCCATCATCCCCTACATTTCCCCCCAAAGCCCTCAGATCGCCTCAAAACCCACTGCGTTAGCGCCACCTAGTGGCCGGGAGGTCTCAGTGCCTGCCGGGCTAGAGCCAGGCTGAGCAGGAGCTGCGCATGCGCCGCCTGCTGGGGGAGGAGTCGCCCGTCAGGCCACGCCCCTGGGGGCGGGGCCGCGGCCGCTATGCAAATGAGGCGGCCTTAGATGGGAAAAATGAGCAAATATGGAAAAGATGGCTGAAAATGGAGGAAAATGCGGTTTTTTAGGGGGGAAAAGGGGGATCTGGGGGCAGTTTGGGGGGATTTGGGGAAAATTGGGGCAGTTTTGGGTCATTTTGGGGACTTTTTGGGGAAGTTTTGGGTCATTTTGGGTCTTTTGGAGGGCTTGGGAAAACACTTGATGCAAATGATGGAAATGCGATTAATTAACGCTGATGGACTCTGCTTTTCATGCAAATGAAGTTTATTGCAAGGGAATGAATAAGATTTAATTGAATCACGCCTGTATTTATGCCAAAAAATGATGAATATTCACCGACTATACGCAAATGAGGTCGGAGTGTGGATGTTGGTGTTAGGCCACGCCCCTTTTGATTCAAACAAGGCCCCGTGATCACTGGGTGTGGCCACGCCCTTTATGCTAATCAGGGACAAATATGGTCAGCCCAAAATCCCCCAAATTCATCCCAAAAATCCTGCTCAGATCCTTCTAAACCCATCAGGGACCCCCAAAATCCCCCAAATTCAGCCCAAAATCCACTTCAGATCCCCCTAAACCGCTCAGGGACACCCAAAATCCCCCAAATTCACCCCAAAATCCACTTCAGGTGCCCCTAAACCCCTCAGGGATCCCCAAAATCCACCAAATTCACCCCACAATCCCCCATATTCTACCGGGGACCCCCATCATCCCCTACATTTCCCGCCCAAGCCCTCAGATCGCCTCAAAACCCACTGCGTTAGCGCCACCTAGTGGCCGGGAGGTCTCAGTGCCTGCCGGGCTAGAGCCAGGCCGAGCAGGAGCTGCGCATGCGCCGCCTGCTGGGGGAGGAGTCGCCCGTCAGGCCACGCCCCTGGGGCGGGGCCGCGGACGCTATGCAAATGAGGCGGCCTTAGATGGGAAAAATGAAGGCAAAATATGGAAAAGATGGCTGAAAATGGAGGACAATGCGGTTTTTAGGGGGGAAAAGGGGGATCTGGGGGCAGTTTTGGGGGATTTGGGGAAAATTGGGGCAGTTCTGGGTCATTTTGGGGACTTTTTGGGGAAGTTTTGGGTCATTTTGGGTCTTTTTGAGGGCTTGGGGAAACACTAGATGCAAATGATGGAAATGCGATTAATTAACGCTGATGGACTCTGCTTTTCATGCAAATGAAGTTTATTGCAAGGGAATGAATAAGATTTAATTGAATCACGCCTGTATTTATGCAAATAAATGAGGAATATTCACCGACTATACGCAAATGAGGTTGGAGTGTGGATGTTGGTGTTAGGCCACGCCCCTTTTGATTCAAACAAGGCCCCGTGATCACTGGGTGTGGCCACGCCCTTTATGCTAATCAGGGACAAATATGGCCAGCCAAAAATCCCCAGCAAATTCACCCCAAAATCCTGCTCAGATCCTTCTAAACCCCTCAGGGACCCCCAAAATCCCCGCAAATTCACCGCCAAAATCCAACTTCCAGATCCCCCCTAAACCGCTCAGGGACACCCAAAATCCCACCAAATTCACCCCAAAATCCACTTCAGGTGCCCCTAAACCCCTCAGGGGATCGCCAAATTCCACGCAAATTCACGTCCCACGAATCCGCATGTTCTACCTGGGACCCCCATCATCCCCTACATTTCCCCCCAAAGCCCTCAGATCGCCTCAAAACCCACTGCGTTAGCGGCACCTAGTGGCCGGGAGGTCTCAGTGCCTGCTGGGCTTGAGCCAGGCCGAGCAGGAGCTGCGCATGCGCCGCCTGCTGGGGGAGGAGTCGCCCGTCAGGCCACGCCCCTGGGGGCGGGGCCGCGGCCGCTATGCAAATGAGGCGGCCTTAGATGGGAAAATGAGCAAATATGGAAAAGATGGCTGAAATGGAGGAAAAATGCGGTTTTTAGGGGGAAAAGGGGGATGCTGGGGCAGTTTGGGGGGATATTTGGGGAAAATTGGGGCAGTTCTGGGTCATTTTGGTCATATTTTGGAGGCTTGGGGACAACACTGATGGGCAAATGATGGAAATGCGATTAATTAACGGCTGATGGACTCTGCTTTTTTCATGCAAATGAAGTTTATTGCAAGGGAATGAATAAGATGCTAATTGAATCACAGCCTTTATTTATGCAAAAAATGATGAATATTCACCGAACTATATCGCAAATGAGGTTGGAGTGTTGAATGTTGGTGTTGGCAGCCCTTTTGATTCAACAAGGCCCCTGTATCACTGGGTGTGGCCACGCCTTTATGCTAATCAAGCGGACAACATATGGTCAACCCAAAATGCCCATTAAATTCACCCAAAATCCTGCTCAGATCCCCCTAAACCGCTCAGGGACATCCAAAATCCCTCAAATTCACACCAAAATCCACTTCAGGTGCCCCTAAACCCCTCAGGGATCCCCAAAATCTACCAAATTCACCCCACAATCCCCCATATTCTACCTGGGACCCCCATCATCCCCTACAGTTCCCCCCAAAGCCCTCAGATCGCCTCAAAACCCACTGCGTTAGCGGCACCTAGTGGCCGGGAGGTCTCAGTGCCTGCCGGGCTAGAGCCAGGCCGAGCAAGAGCTGCGCATGCGCCGCCTGCTGGGGGAGGAGTCGCCCGTCAGGCCACGCCCCTGGGGGCGGGGCCGCGGCCGCTATGCAAATGAGGCTGCCTTAGATGGAAAAAATGAGCAAATATGGAAAAGATGGCTGAAAATGGAGGAAAATGCGGTTTTTAGGGGGGGAAAAGGGGGATCTGGGGGCAGTTTGGGGGGATTTGGGGAAAATTGGGCAGTTCTGGGTCATTTTGGGGTCATTTTGGAGGGCTTGGGGAAACACTTGATGCAAATGATGGAAATGCGATTAATTAACGCTGATGGACTCTGCTTTTCATGCAAATGAAGTTTATTGCAAGGGAATGAATAAGATTTAATTGAATCACGCCTGTCTTTATGCAAAAAAATGATGAATATTCACCGACTATACGCAAATGAGGTTGGAGTGTGGATGTTGGTGTTAAGCCACGCCCCTTTTGATTCAAACAAGGCCCCGTGATCACTGGGTGTGGCCACGCCCTTTATGCTAATCAGGGACAAATATGGTCAGCCCAAAACCTCCCAAATTCATCCCAAAATCCTGCTCAGATCCTTCTAAACCCCTCAGGGACCCCCAAAATCCCCCAAAATCACCCCAAAATCCACTTCAGATCCCCCTAAACCGCTCAGGGACACCCAAAATCCCCCAAATTCACCCCAAAATCCACTTCAGGTGCCCCTAAACCCCTCAGGGATCCCCAAAATCCACCAAATTCACCCCACAATCCCCCATATTCTACCTGGGACCCCAATCATCCCCTACATTTCCCCCCAAAGCCCTCAGATCGCCTCAAAACCCACTGCGATAGCGCCACCTAGTGGCCGGGAGGTCTCAGTGCCTGCCGGGCTAGAGCCAGGCCGAGCAGGAGCTGCGCATGCGCCGCCTGCTGGGGGAGGAGTCGCCCGTCAGGCCACGCCCCTGGGGGCGGGGCCGCGGCCGCTATGCAAATGAGGCGCCTTAGATGGGAAAAATGAGCAACTATGGAAAAGATGGCTGAAAATGGAGGAAAATGCGGGTTTTAGGGGGGAAAAGGGGGATCTGGGGGCAGTTTGGGGGGATTTGGGGAAAATTGGGGCAGTTCTGGGTCATTTTGGGGACTTTTTGGGGACGTTTTGGGTCATTTTGGGTCTTTTGGAAGGGCTTGGGGAAAGCACTTGATGCAAATGATGGAAATGCGATTAATTACGCTGATGACTTGCTTTTCATGCAAATGAAAGTTTATTGGCAAGGGATGAATAGATCTAATTGAATCACGCTGTATTTTATGCAAATAAATGATGAAATTCACCGACTAGACGCAAATGAGGTTGGGAGTGTGGGATGTTGGTGTTAGGCCACGCCCCTTTTGATTCAAACAAGGCCCCGTGATCACTGGGTGAGGCCACGCCCTTTATGCTAATCAGGGACAAATATGGTCAGCCCAAAATCCCCCAAATTCACCCCAAAATCCTGCTCAGATCCTACAAAACCCCTCAGGGACCCTCAAAATCCCCCAAATTCACCCCAAAATCCACTGCAGGTGCCTCTAAACCCCTCAGGGACACCCAAAATCCCCCAAATTCACCCCAAAATCATC
>JAVTVJ010004274.1:0-21580 GCA_034509425.1 Eopsaltria australis
TATGAGCATCAACAACAAGTATCCCGTGCCATGTTACTGGAACAGGGTAATGTTATTCTTAAAATATTTCCTGTCAGTCCTGGTATGTCTCTGTTCTTGACACTAACTAATAATGTATGACTGTTTACAGACCATCGAAGAGGCCTCTTCCAGTAGACCAGACCTGAAGGACGTGCCTCCAGAAGATGCAGATTGGGAGCTGTATACAGACAAGAGTAGCTTCGTGCGAGATGGCAAACAGATGACAAGCAGTGACAACCACAAACCACATAATCGAGACAAAGGCCTTGCAATTGGATGTATCATCCCAGAGAGCTGGACTGATTATTGCATCAAGGAGACCTCTAGAACTGAGTGGAGGAAAGAAGATAAAAATATGGGTGTCTTAGGTTACAATGTAAGATGTTACCAAAAAAGTATGTATTCTATTACCAAGTCATTAAGATAAGTGAGGCAGTGTTCTTTATCCTCTCTGTGACTTATCCCTGATAACTCCCTCCGGGGTCTATCTTCTGCTAGTGGGCCATCAAGGTTTCCCAGCATGACTCATAGAATTACATCATCCCATTGTGAGATGCTCCACCCGAGGGGAGGAACCAAGTGTTCCTACCCGGACATAATCGGAAGTTTGGAACACCACGGGCAGCCTTACCTATTGGATTCCCAGAGGACAAGAGCTATATAACCACCACTAGACCTTCAGAGGAAGACCAGACCCTTCTACAGGATCACTGCTTCAACAGAACCACATCTATCACATCAACAGGACTGCAGACACCATTTAATTGGACTGCTACCACCACCCTGACCAACAGGGTGTCTGTCGCTGTTGGGGCAGACACGACACACACAGACAGTGTCTTGGACAAGGTCAAAAAGCCATTTATTCAAGAAAGCAGCCTCTTTTATACACTTTTGTATGTTACCATTCATGTTGCATATTCATTGGCTACTAAACTACTACAATAGATTCATTGGCTATTATTTAGCTACAGTATACTACTATTGGTTACCTATAGCATAAGCATTCAAGCATTCCAGAAAAACACCAGGTGTAGATTGTTGCTGTATTTTTCTTTCTATTTTTTAAATTTCTTACTTCTGTTGACTCTACATTCTCACAGGTAAAAACTGATTATTTTTCTTCTGGTGGGCTTTTCTCACTAATAGAAGCTAACCGAATTCAAACTAAACTCTGTGAAGCGGAGCTGTTGGCTTCTACATGTCCCCCTTTTTTTTTTAACTACAAAGGCAGCATTTATGGTCCTCTGCAGGGCCCTTTGCAGAAAGGACAACAAACACAGCACAAGGAGTAAAATGAGAAGTATGACAATTACATATAAACATCACATTTTCAGGAGGCCTTTGACCCATTTAGCAATTTGCCAATTACCAAACAAAGTATCAAACCAATAGGAGTCATCCTCTTCCCTTAATTTTGAAACACTCATTCATAATTCTTTGATATGAGCAAACACTGATTTGGAGTGGTCAGAAAGATTCATACAGCACATACCATCAAAGTCTTCAGAATGCTGTCCATGTGCTGACAGCAGAAAGTCAATGGCTGCTTGATTTTGCAAAGTAGCATGTCTAATAGAAACTACATCAGTTAACATAGCAAAGCAAAGTAGCATTAGTCTGTTTAGCAAGCCAGCAGCCTAACCTACTTAGCAATCCCAATGCTTTTCCAGCTGCCACTCCTGGGACAAAAAAGGGAAACTAAAACACGATTTTTTTAACTTCCAAAAATCAAGAGCATCATTGCAGTCTCTTGCAAAACAAACCAAGGACCGTTTGTCACAGGTTACATGTACGTGATTTAAAAGCGCAGCTAATTTTGGGGTGAGCATAGTAAGGCAGTCTACAGTGCATGGTCTACCAAAAGTGTGTGAAGGTAATATTAAGGAAAGGTTCAACCGGTACCCCAACCAAACGCGTGAAAAGGTGATTGTGGTGTTACAAGAGACAGACATATATAAAGATGATTGGTTCAAGGCATTGGCAAGGGTTACTCACACCTTTCTTTTTAGCATTGGGGGTAACATGGCACATCCTCGCTCTGTCTCAATCCAAAGCAGAGCTATACAACAGATGGTCCACACCACCGTCATCCTCTGAAGTTTGCTTGCTGGTTTCATGACAATTTTGATGTCTCAAATCCGGGCAAACACCTCACAGGTATCCACCACACTCCAGTATCTGTGGAAACACAAGCATACCCTCACCCCCAAGTGACAAGGTCCCACAGGCCTTCCCACTTGTTAGTACCCATACTTTTGCTTGGAGCAGGTGCATTTTGCCTGTAGACTGCAATGAGAAAAAATGATTCAAAAGAGCAGGATTATTAGAATTTGGTGGCACTGTAAGATGATTAATTGTGTATAAAGCTTTTGCCAGCTGGCTCTGTGGGGTTTCTCTACACATTCTCCTTTTTTTGTTTTCATTTTTTGACAATGTGCACATCACTCACTACAAACGTGAAGGCAACATTAAAGTAAGACAATATATGCGGTAAAGCAATAAACTCACACCGAGCAGAAATAAGTAAGGTAATACATGTAATCATTAGTACATGAGAGAAAGTATAGTGATTTAGAATGATACATCATCAATTCCCTAAATACTGTACCATCACCCAGAGTCTGCAATAGCTGGCAAGCCCTGTTTCACAGTGAGGACTTGGAGAACCCTTCCCAGGCAAGGTTTCCAAGTTTATCTCGAAAGGGGGTCCATCTGTTATAAGTCCAAATTGGCAAATCAATGTGACCTGAGTAAAGTTTTGGTGCAGAAACACCTGGGTCTGTTGGCATACATCCAACCAGTTAGGACTAGGGCTTGGCCAGAGCCAAGGCCTTAACTGGAAGGGCCTCCCTAACATATCTTACAAGAAAGCTTCTATTAACAGCAGTTGGGAAAGTTTCTTAAAATTATACAGATCTTGCAGATGGCTACACAAAAGTATGGGAAAGTTTGTAAAGCAACCAGCTTTGTCATTTATTCTTATCTAAGTAGTCAATGGTATAATGATTAAATTGCAAACAACTAAAGGAATGCATTTATATAACTTTAAATAATGTCTTATGGATAATGCACATTATGAAAAGTCAGTGAATTCATGCGATGACATTACGGACATATTTAGACTCATTAGTACATCAGTAGTGACCGTCTGAGAGAGCTCTGAGCACTGCTGCGAGCTTCATCTTTTGCTGTCTGAGTTCGGAGCACAGTTCGAGAAGGAATTCTGGGGGAGTAGAGTGAAGCTCCTGCAGACAAACTGCGAGCATCTTCCCCCCCCCCCCCCCCCTCCCCCCCGCTTTGCTCTCTCCATGTCTCTGGGCCCAGATCAAAGCCACAGAACTCAATATGCAGTACAAATAGACAACTGGGAAGACAAGCATCATAAAGTCACCCTAGGACACTGTCCTAAGAAGTTGAGACAATATCTTCCCACACATCAATGCATATATGACATTAAAACAGAATAAAAGCAAGCAAGAAAGCACTAAACAGCTTACGATCAATAACAGCGATAATTTGGAATTGTTAGTCATTCTTCTGTGCTACCTATGGAAGATAAAACAGTAAAGATTGTTACGAATAGTTATCCTAATTGACCAGTGCAGAACATCTATACTCATAGAATTTTCAATGAAATTAAGGATCTAATAAACTGCATTTTCACATGTTTTATACAACTTATTGTCTTATATTTTTAAACAGCTGCTTACCAATTCTTCATCATAATTGTTTCAGTCAGTTTCACCTTGTCTCTATAACAAAAGAACTGTATCTTGTAATTTAAATGAGCAGATTTCAACAGAACTTAAATTTAACTGTGTTTAAACATAACGTCAATTAAACGTAACAGAAAGTACACCGAACAGAACATAAAGGTAACATTACTGAAACTGAACAGAAATTGATCTTAATAGAACTTAAACTTAACATCAATTAAGTTTTATAGAACTCAAACATAACAGACCTTAAATATAACAGAACTTCAAAGTAACAGAACTCATTTTGACGTCATTGTTACAGGAAAGCTACTGAAAATATGTCACACAACAGTTAAACATCAATGAACAATATGCAGGAAAACAACTAATTTGTAACTGAAACAGCAGCAACATGGATTCACTGGAGAGATTATAAAGGTGTGGCAAATAGGTTGTGATTTTATGTAATGTAGTTTTGAGAATAGGTCATGGTAAATGAAAATATTATTGAAAAAACCCATTCATAGTTAGGACCTTTATGGTGCAAGCATAACTTTGCCAGGGTATTTTAAGGTGCAGATTTACTCAGAAAAATGACAACACTGTATATCTTGGCAAATTGCACTTCAAACGCTCTCAGTTTGCAGATGGTAAGACAGCTTTTCGAGATTGCCTGTGCAATAAATTTGAATTTGATCTATTAAATGTAATGGTGATACAAGAAAATTAAGGGTTAAGAAATAATTTGAGGAGCTGCTTGCTGAAACACTATGGGCCAACTGCTTAACATTTATCATGCCGGTTATAGTAAGGTAGGAGGATGAAAGACTATTCTGAAAAGGAAGAAACTGTAACATGGTTCTTGCTTTCTGGACCCCAAAACTGGCTGAAACTAGCCTTGGAGTTAGGACTAGGACCAAGACATCAGAAAGCATGCGCAAAGGACCAAGGTGAAAAGTTCGTCCAGAGGAAGACTGGCCATACTTCATCTCAACCCTCACTCACGACCACTACCAAGCGGCCTGAGGCGGAACTGACCCTGTGCAAGCATATAGAAATGACTTTTGAACTCATAATAATACGAAGCGGGGATAGGTCATGAATATGTATAGAAGTATTGGGAAATCTAATGCATATGTAATACTTTAGGAAATAAATGTAGAAGAAAGAGTGGCTGATGTGTCCTCGGGGCGCACGCCTCAGCGCTGATTAGTTAAACATATCTACCCCAAAACTTACACAATTTAAGTTTCGGGGTCTCATTCTGTGCATGTCTTGGTTTGAAAGACAGGTGTCTGCTAAGGAAGGCAGGAGCCTCCCTTGGAATGGAAAATGTAACCCTTCTCCCTCTGAATTATTATAAATTTGAAATCAAGGGGCTCTCAGGCAAAGATATGAGAATAGGAATAACAGTTCTTTACTAGTATCTAAAACAAAGCTAACAAATAACAGTAACTATGGCATTAACCAACAAACAGAACCAGAAACCCAGTGACAGCCTGCTTGGCCTCAGGAACCTTTCCCTTTTGGTGCAGTTCCAGTGACAGTCGGCAAGGGGCGCGCCAGGTGGGATGATTCTTCTGCAGCTGCAGGGGGTGCTCTGGGTGTGATGATTCCTCCAGGGCTGCAGGGGGCACTTCGGGTGTGATGATTCCTCCACGGCTGCAGGGGGCGCTCCGGCGCTAGCCCAGGTAACATGTGTTAATGGCGGCTGTCTGGAGCAGGGACGGATGGAAAAGAGGCTTTGTTTCACAAACCCTCGGGGGGCGGCTGGTGCCGGTGCCCCAGCAGGATCTTCGGACACAGCGAGCTGGGACAGCAGGAGGTCTTGGCAGGCAGGGGGAGCACAGTTACAGCGCAGCAAAAACTCGGAGTGGTGCCGGAGGAGCGGGTGAGAGATGGGCTGGTGGAAGCTCGGCTCCTGGTGGGGTAGGGAGAAAACTCACAGCAGAAAAACAGGCAGCTCCATGCTGGTTTCTCAGTGGCCGTGGGTTCAGCAAAACAGCAGCTCCAATCGTTTGGCTCTGAGGGTCCCGAGCGAGAGAGGCTGCCCTTCCCCCACCCTTGCTTTTTTCCAGTCGCCCTGCTTCCTGAGAGAAATTTCCCCCTCCCTATCAAGGAGAAAACCTCTGCCCATGCACTTTTGTTCTCTTAAGTACCCAGTCATTAGTTCCCTAGCAACCCATGGGAGAAAAATTCCTGAAGAAAAAAAAACCCCAAAAAATCTAGATCCAAACCCTGACAGTGCAACAATGGGATATAAATGTTAAAAGTTAAAATGCCAAGGACCTAGTTACATAATACTGCTGTGAGTTTTGCACAAGTAACTCGGTTAGGTTATGGGTACGTAAGGCTGACACGTGTATATAAACAGCTACAAAGTCATGATTTCAGATAATTCCTATTGAGTGCGCTATTGTTCACTGTACTTGTGGTTCATCAACGTATTTATACTGTTTTGATCAGTCCAATTTCAAGTTGGCCGGGGCCAGGCGCCCACTCAGTCACTCTATCACTCCCCCTCCCGCTGGGAGAGGGGAGAGGATAATATTGAAAAAGACTATCAGGGTGAGTAAAGGCAGTTTTATTACAGTGGGAAAAGAAAATAGAACAAGCAAGTTGAAAGTTGTGCGCGCAAGAGCAAGAAGGGAAAACAATCAGTCTCTACTTCCCATCAGCAGCGATGTCCGGACACTTTCTGGGAAGCAGGGCTCCAGCACACGTGGTGGTTGTTCGAGGAGGCAAACATGGACCAGCCCTGAGTGCCTCCCCCTCCTCCTCTCTTCCTTCCCTTATGTATCTGAGCTGATGTCATATGGTATGGAATATCCCTTTGGCTGACTGGGGTCAGCTGGCCTGCTGGTGTCCCCTCCCAGGATCTTGCCCCCCCCATCTCCTTCAGTGGGGGAATGAATGTCAGAGGGACAGCACTGCTTGGCAGTAGCCAAAACACTGCTCTGTTATCAACACCAGCTACCAAAGCAAAGTACACCAGTGTAAGGCCTGTGAGCTTTACCCCAGTCAGACCCAATACAATTTCCACCCCTTATTCCATACCATTTGCATCATGCTCAGAAATCCTTTTCTACTCACACATGCCATTTAAGCTACATCCTTAAACCATCCCCATCACATTAATTACTATCTCCTGTCCTTTCGCATTCTTCCACATGGTCTCCATTTCCAGCAGAATGTGGGGTCAGGGCAGGAGGAATAGTAAACTTGATTGTCGAGGACTGGCACCATCCCTGTTCATTGTGGCCTTTTTCTTGCCCCTTGCTGAAATTCGTTCTTCGTCAGCTCATGTCCCTTCTGCTACTTACATCCTGAAACATACAACTTCCAACATACATTATTCTTACCCCAAGGTTAAATCACCTTGGGGCACACACTGGGTCTCCCCATCCTCCCGCATTACCCACCAAGTGCACCCAGGTCCTTGGGCAAAGACAATCCCACAAATGGGTTTGCCCTTCCCCATGGGGGACGCAACCCACACTGACTTCCCCAGCCACTTTCCTATGTGTAGTGCAGGAACCTTGTCTCCCTCCACAGTGTCTAAGGGTTTAGTTTGGGCGGGACCAGGGCGGTTAACAGATCCTCTAGTATTGACTAGCCAAGTGGCTTCTGCCAAGTTCACATCCCAATGCTTCCATGTCCCATTACCTAGTGCCTGTAGCATAGTTTTTAACAGTCCATTATATCTTTCAATCTTCCCAGAGGCCTGTGGGTGATAAGGAATATGATATATCCACTTAATGCCATGCCTCTTTGCCCAGGAGTTAATAAGATTATTTCGAAAATGAGTCCTATTGTCTGACTCAATTCTATCTGGGGTTCCATGTCGCCAAAAAATGTGTCTTTCAAGACCTGAAATTGTGTTCCGAGCAGTGGCGTGGTTTACTGGGTACGTTTCCAGCCAGCCAGTTGTGGCCTCCACCATGGTGAGGATGTAACTCTTGCCTTGGCGTGTTCGTGGCAATGGCCCAATGTAATCAATTTGCCAGGCTTCACCATACTGGAACCCCAGCCACCGCCCTCCACTCCAAAGAGGCTTCACTCGTGTGGCTCGCTTGATGGCAGCGCATGTTTCACACTGATGAATAACCTGTGTGATGGCCTCCATGGTCAGATCCACCCCTCGATCACGAGCCCATCTGTATGTTGCATCCCTTCCAAGATGCCCTGATGTTTCGTGGGCCCATCGGGCTATAAATAGCTCAC
Source organism: Eopsaltria australis (assembly GCA_034509425.1). Lineage (NCBI taxonomy): Eukaryota > Metazoa > Chordata > Aves > Passeriformes > Petroicidae > Eopsaltria > Eopsaltria australis. The sequence goes on from JAVTVJ010004274.1 coordinate 7,947, forward strand.
CCTTTCTCTCCCAATCTAGGTCCACCTGAGCTATTCCAATTTTGGTGGCCTTATCTACCCGTTCGTTGTTTTGATGCTCCTCAGTGGCACGACTTCTGGGCACATGGGCATCTACATGGCGTACTTTCAGAGTCATGTTTTCTATCCGTGCAGCAATGTCTTGCCATAATGCAGCAGCCCAGATGGGTTTTCCCCTGCGCTGCCAGTTGGTTTTCTTCCACTGCTGCAGCCATCCTCATAGGGCATTAGCCACCATCCAGGAGTCAGTATAGAGTATGGGCCACTTTTCTCTCTCAGCAATCTCTAGGGCTAGTTGGATGGCTTTCACCTCTGCAAACTGGCTTGATTCGCCTTCCCCTTCAGCAGTCTCAATGACTTGTCGTGTGGGATTCCACACAGCAGCTTTCCACCTCCGATGGTTTCCTGTCACTCGACAGGATCCATCAGTAAATAAAGCATATTTTCTTTCGTTTTCTGGTAACTCGTCATATGGTGGTGCTTCTTGGGCACGAGTCACCTTCTCAGACAGTGCTCCAAAATCTCTGGCTTCTGGCCAACTCAAAATCTCTACTAGGATTCCTGGGAAGTTGGGTTTTTCCATTCGGGCTCGTTGTGTAATTAAGGCCACCCACTTACTCCATGTAGCACTGGTTGCATGATACACGGAGGGAATGTTTCCTTTGAACATCCAGTGTAGGACAGGCAATCGTGGTGCCAAGAGGAGACATGCTTCTGTCCCAACAACTTCTGAGGCTGCTCGAACCCCCTCATAAGCCGCTAGTATTTCTTTTTCAGTTGGAGTATAGTGGGCTTCTGATCCTCGGTAACTCCTGCTCCAGAATCCTAATGGCCGACCTCGGGTTTCTCCTGCGGTCCTCTGCCAGAGGCTCCAGGTGAGGCCCTGCTCCCCAGCTGAAGTGTAGAGTATATTTTGCACATCTGGTCCTGTCCGAACAGGCCCAAGAGCCACCGCACGAGCTATTTCTTGTTTGATTTGCTCAAAGGCCTGTTTCTGCTCAGGGCCCCACTCGAAGTCATTCTTCTTCCGGGTCACTCGATAGAGGGGGCCCACAAGTTGACTATAGCCTGGAATGTGCATTCTCCAGAATCCTACAAGGCCCAAGAAAGCTTGTATTTCTTTCTTAGTAACTGGTGGAGACATATTGGCAATTTTGTCAACCACCTCTGTAGGCACATGACGGCGCCCATCCTGCCATTTTATTCCTAGAAACTGTATTTCCTGTGCAGGTCCCTTCACCTTACTTTGTTTTATGGCAAGACCAGCTTTCAGAAAAATTTGGATTATTTTCTTCCCTTTTTCAAAAACTTCTCCTGCTGTATCACCCCACACAATGATATAATGAATATATTGCAGGTGTTCCGGAGCTCCACCCTGTTCCAGAGCAGCCTGGATCAGGCCATGGCAGATGGTGGGGCTGTGTCTCCACCCCTGGGGCAGTCGCTTCCAGGTGTACTGGGCACCCCTCCAAGTGAAAGCAAATTGTGGCCTGCACTCTGCTGCCAGAGGGATTGAGAAAAATGCATTAGCTATGTCAATCGTGGCATACCATTTGGCTGCTTTTGACTCTAGCTCATATTGGAGGTCCAACATGTCTGGTACGGCAGCACTTAGAGGTGGTGTGACTTCATTCAGGCCCCGATAGTCCACTGTCAGCCGCCATTCCCCATTTGACTTCCGCACTGGCCATATGGGGCTGTTGAAGGGTGAGCGGGTCCTGCTGATAACTCCTTGGCTCTCCAGTCGACGAATTAGTTCATGGATAGGAGTCACGGAGTCCCGGTTGGTACGATACTGCCTCCGGTGCACTGTCCTGGTAGCAATCGGTACTTGCTGATCTTCCACCTGCAGCAATCCTACGATGAAGGGATCTTCTGAGAGGCCAGGCAGGGTGGATAACTGTTTGATCTTCTCTGTATTCACCGCAGCTATGCCAAAGGCCCATCGATATCCCTTTGGATCCTTAAAATACCCTCTCCTGAGGTAGTCGATGCCAAGGATACAAGGGGCCTCAGGGCCAGTCACAATGGGGTGCTTTTGCCATCTGTCCCCTGTTAAGCTCACCTCAGCTTTTACTACCGACAACTCTTGGCATCCCCCTGTCACTCCAGAGATCCAGATGGCTTCTGCACTCTTGTGCCTTGATGGCATCAGTGTACACTGTGCACCGGTGTCCACTAAAGCTTTGTACTTCTGTGGATCTGATGTGCCAGGCCATCGAATCCACACCGTCCAGTATACCCGGTCATCCCTTTCCTCCTCCTGGCCGGAGGCAGGGACCCTCTATTCCTGTTCTTGGTGGGAGTATTCACTGTGTGACCTTTGTGATGCCAAATCAGAAGTTCCCTCCTCAGGACTGTAGGAAACAGTTTTAGTTCTCTTATATCTGGGAAATCGCTGATTGTCTTCTGGTCTTTCTGTGGTAACTACACTGACAGTCTTCTTGGGTGGCCCCTTCTTAACAGGTCTCTTCCCCCTCAGTTCTCAGACCCGGGCGCTCAGCTTAGAGGTGGGTTCACCATCCCATTTCCTCATGTCCTCTCCATGCTCACGCAGAAAAAAACAGAGCTCGTTACGTGGCCTGTTCTTGGGGATTCCTTTCCTTCTGACTGGGATTGGAGAGGAGCGATCTCTTGGGCTGCTTCTAAAAGTTGGGGAGGTGGCTCGCAGGGATGAGGGAGCACCCAGAGTTTCTTCTACATTTCGGAGCCAGGCGGACGCCAACTCTACAGTTGGTATATCCATTTTTGGGTAATAAAGTGCCGCCAAGTTGCTGGAATATGATGCTGGGGCACCTTGAACCACCTTCCTCCACATGGCGAGTGTACAAGGGATATCCTCTGGATCTATGGTGACGTTATCATCCTTTAGATCACTATAGACAATTTCCAGCACTGCTAATTCTCTCAAGTACTGGATACCTTCATCCACATTGGTCCACTTCCCTGGGGACTTTACAAGATCTTCCTTAAAAGGATATCTTGCCTTCACACTTGAAAGAAGCCGTCTCCAGAGGCTACAAGTTGCTCCTTTCTTTGCAAGTCCTCTTTCAATTTCCCGATCCCTAGCAAGGGATCCCAGCTGTTGGGCTTCATGACCTTCTAACTGCTGACTATCGGCCCCATTATCCCAGCATCGCAGCAGCCATGCAGGAATCCTCTCACCTGACTGGCGGCTGTAATCCTTTTGCAAGTCTCGAAGTTCTGATGGGGTCAGGGACCGAGTAACTTCAGTCTCCTGTTTAATCTGCCTCACTCCCTTCGATTCCTTTGCTGAGGGACCTGCCTCTTGATCTAGCCCCATCTCTTCTTCCTCTTCTTCTTCTTCTCTTACTAATCGGCCTGAAACTTGCCTTGTCCATTTTTTTGTTTTCACTACTGGGGCAATTACTGTAGTTGCTGTGGTTTGGGTTCCTATCTCAGACATAGTTGTTGTGGTTTGTATCCCTGCCTCAGCCACAGCTGTAGTTTGTGTCCCTGTCTCAGCTATAGTGTCCTCAGACACAGTTTGAGTTCCTGCCTCAACCACAGTCCTCTGAGAATATTGAACAGAGGCCCGGTAGGCCCAGGCCAGCCCCCAGTACAGGGCGAGAAGCTGCTCGCATTCCTGCGAGTAAACGAGGCACCCCTCTGTCAGTGATGGGCCAGTTTGTTAGGGTTATTTACCTCTTCAGGAGTAAACTCCCAGGCAACAGGAGGTGATAACCGCCCTAGGAACCTGCCCAAATCCCTCCATACACCTTTCCACCCAGGAACTGGGTACCTCAGGGCAGATTTTAACAGCTCCTCACCCAAGGGTTGTTTCCTTCTGTACCAGGGAGATGACAATTTCCATGAATTCCATAAGGTAACAGTGTTGGCTAATATTATTAATAATATCAGGAAGCTTATGTAAGGGTTGGCAATAATCACAGGAGCCTGCAGTAAAAGATCATCCATACTCAAATTCACCCCAGGCAGAGAGAAGGAGTTATATTCATTCACAGTCATTGTTTGTTTCAACATGTTCCCAAACATAGCAAAACAAAGATAAGCAGTGTGGCAGCCGAAGGCCGTATGCCACACAGGAGTTTACTACTTGAGAGCTGCTATTGGTAATTACCAGAGCATGCAATATATATGTATATATATATAAAACTGCCTTTATCTCGCCCCACGTTCAGGCGCCAAAGAGACTGTCGTGGGTTGACCCCGGCCAGGGGCCAGGTGCCCACTCAGTCACTCTATCACTCCCCCTCCCGCTGGGAGAGGGGAGAGGATAATATTGAAAAAGACTATCAGGGTGAGTAAAGGCAGTTTTATTACAGTGGGAAAAAAAATAGAACAAGCAAGTTGAAAGTTGTGCGCGCAAGAGCAAGAAGGGAAAACAATCAATCTCTACTTCCCATCAGCAGCGATGTCCGGACACTTTCTGGGAAGCAAGGCTCCAGCACACGTGATGGTTGCTCGAGGAGGCAAACATGGACAAGTCCCAAGTGCCTCCCCCTCCTCCTCTCTTCCTTCCCTTATATATCTGAGCTGATGTCATATGGTATGGAATATCCCTTTGGCTGACTGGGGTCAGCTGGCCTGCTGGTGTCCCCTCCCAGGATCTTGCCCCCCCCATCCCCTTCAGTGGGGGAAGGAAGGTTACAGGGACAGCACTGCTTGGCAGTAGCCAAAACACTGGTCTGTTATCAACACCAGCTACCAAAGCAAAGTACAGCAGTGTAAGGCCTGTGAGCTTTACCCCAGTCAGACCCAATACAATTTCCACCCCTTATTCCATACCATTTGCATCATGCTCAGAAATCCTTTTCTACTCACACATGCCATTTAAGCTACATCCTTAAACCATCCCCATCACATTAATTACTATCTCCTGTCCTTTCGCATTCTTCCACATGGTCTCCATTTCCAGCAGAATGTGGGGTCAGGGCAGGAGGAATAGTAAACTTGATTGTCGAGGACTGGCGCCATCCCTGTTCATTGTGGCCTTTTTCTTGCCCCTTGCTGAAATTCGTTCTTCGTCAGCTCATGTCCCTTCTGCTACTTACATCCTGAAACATACAACTTCCAACATACATTATTCTTACCCCAAGGTTAAATCACCTTGGGGCACACACTGGGTCTCCCCATCCTCCCGCATTACCCACCAAGTGCACCCAGGTCCTTGGGCAAAGACAATCCCACGAATGGGTTTGCCCTTCCCCATGGGGGACGCAAACCACACTGACTTCCCCAGCCACTTTCCTATGTGTAGTGCAGGAACCTTGTCTCCCTCCACAGTGTCTAAGGGTTTAGTTTGGGTGGGACCAGGGCGGTTAACAGATCCTCTAGTATTGACTAGCCAAGTGGCTTCTGCCAAGTTCACATCCCAATGCTTCCATGTCCCATTACCTAGTGCCTGTAGCATAGTTTTTAACAGTCCATTATATCTTTCCATCTTCCCAGAGGCCTGTGGGTGATAAGGAATATGATATATCCACTTAATGCCATGCCTCTTTGCCCAGGAGTTAATAAGATTATTTCGAAAATGAGTCCTATTGTCTGACTCAATTCTATCTGGGGTTCCATGTCGCCACAAAATGTGTCTTTCAAGACCTGAAATTGTGTTCCGAGCCATGGCGTGGTTTACTGGGTACGTTTCCAGCCAGCCAGTTGTGGCCTCCACCATGGTGAGGATGTAACTCTTGCCTTGGCGTGTTCGTGGCAATGGCCCAATGTAATCAATTTGCCAGGCTTCACCATACTGGAACCCCAGCCACCGCCCTCCACTCCCAAGAGGCTTCACTCGTGTGGCTCGCTTGATGGCAGCGCATGTTTCACACTGATGAATAACCTGTGTGATGGCCTCCATGGTCAGATCCACCCCTCGATCACGAGCCCATCTGTATGTTGCATCCCTTCCAAAATGCCCTGATGTTTCGTGGGCCCATCGGGCTATAAATAGCTCACCCTTTCTCTCCCAATCTAGGTCCACCTGAGCTATTCCAATTTTGGTGGCCTTATCTACCCGTTCGTTGTTTTGATGCTCCTCAGTGGCACGACTTCTGGGCACATGGGCATCTACATGGCGTACTTTCACAGTCATGTTTTCTATCCGTGCAGCAATGTCTTGCCATAATGCAGCAGCCCAGATGGGTTTTCCCCTGCGCTGCCAGTTGGTTTTCTTCCACTGCTGCAGCCATCCTCATAGGGCATTAGCCACCATCCAGGAGTCAGTATAGAGTATGGGCCACTTTTCTCTCTCAGCAATCTCTAGGGCTAGTTGGATGGCTTTCACCTCTGCAAACTGGCTTGATTCGCCTTCCCCTTCAGCAACCTCAATGACTTGTCGTGTGGGATTCCACACAGCAGCTTTCCACCTCCGATGGTTTCCTGTCACTCGACAGGATCCATCAGTAAATAAAGCATATTTTCTTTCGTTTTCTGGTAACTCGTTATATGGTGGTGCTTCTTGGGCACGAGTCACCTTCTCAGACAGTGCTCCAAAATCTCTGGCTTCTGGCCAACTCAAAATCTCTTCTAGGATTCCTGGGAAGTTGGGTTTTTCCCATTCGGGCTCGTTGTGTAATTAAGGCCACCCACTTACTCCATGTAGCACTGGTTGCATGATGCACGGAGGGAATGTTTCCTTTGAACATCCAGTGTAGGACAGGCAATCGTGGTGCCAAGAGGAGACATGCTTCTGTCCCAACAACTTCTGAGGCTGCTCGAACCCCCTCATAAGCCGCTAGTATTTCTTTTTCAGTTGGAGTATAGTGGGCTTCTGATCCTCGGTAACTCCTGCTCCAGAATCCTAATGGCCGACCTCGGGTTTCTCCTGCGGTCCTCTGCCAGAGGCTCCAGGTGAGGCCCTGCTCCCCAGCTGCAGTGTAGAGTATATTTTGCACATCTGGTCCTGTCCGAACAGGCCCAAGAGCCACCGCACGAGCTATTTCTTGTTTGATTTGCTCAAAGGCCTGTTTCTGCTCAGGGCCCCACTTGAAGTCATTCTTCTTCCGGGTCACTCGATAGAGGGGGCCCACAAGTTGACTATAGCCTGGAATGTGCATTCTCCAGAATCCTACAAGGCCCAAGAAAGCTTGTATTTCTTTCTTAGTAACTGGTGGAGACATATTGGCAATTTTGTCAACCACCTCTGTAGGCACATGACGGCGCCCATCCTGCCATTTTATTCCTAGAAACTGTATTTCCTGTGCAGGTCCCTTCACCTTACTTTGTTTTATGGCAAGACCAGCTTTCAGAAAAATTTGGATTATTTTCTTCCCTTTTTCAAAAACTTCTCCTGCTGTATCACCCCACACAATGATATAATGAATATATTGCAGGTGTTCCGGAGCTCCACCCTGTTCCAGAGCAGCCTGGATCAGGCCATGGCAGATGGTGGGGCTGTGTCTCCACCCCTGGGGCAGTCGCTTCCAGGTGTACTGGGCACCCCTCCAAGTGAAAGCAAATTGTGGCCTGCACTCTGCTGCCAGAGGGATTGAGAAAAATGCATTAGCTATGTCAATCGTGGCATACCATTTGGCTGCTTTTGACTCTAGCTCATATTGGAGGTCCAACATGTCTGGTACGGCAGCACTTAGAGGTGGTGTGGCTTCATTCAGGCCCCGATAGTCCACTGTCAGCCGCCATTCCCCATTTGACTTCCGCACTGGCCATATGGGGCTGTTGAAGGGTGAGCGGGTCCTGCTGATAACTCCTTGGCTCTCCAGTCGACGAATTAGTTCATGGATAGGAGTCACGGAGTCTCGGTTGGTACGATACTGCCTCCGGTGCACTGTCCTGGTAGCAATCGGTACTTGCTGATCTTCCACCTGCAGCAATCTTACGATGAAGGGATCTTCTGAGAGGCCAGGCAGGGTGGATAACTGTTTGATCTTCTCTGTATTCACCGCAGCTATGCCAAAGGCCCATCGATATCCTTTTGGATCCTTAAAATACCCTCTCCTGAGGTAGTCGATGCCAAGGATACAAGGGGCCTCTGGGCCAGTCACAATGGAGTGCCTTTGCCATCTGTCCCCTGTTAAGCTCACCTCAGCTTTTACTACCGACAACTCCTGGCATCCCCCTGTCACTCCAGAGATCCAGATGGCTTCTGCACCCTTGTGCCTTGATGGCATCAGTGTACACTGTGCACCGGTATCCACTAAAGCTTTGTACTTCTGTGGATCTGATGTGCCAGGCCATCGAATCCACACCATCCAGTATACCCGGTCATCCCTTTCCTCCTCCTGGCCGGAGGCAGGGACCCTCAATTCCTGTTCCTGGTCAGAGTATTCACTGTCTGACCTTTGTGATGCCAAATCAGAAGTTCCCTCCTCAGGACTGTAGGAAACAGTTTTAGTTTTCTTATATCTGGGAAATCGCTGATTGTCTTCTGGTCTCTCTGTGGTAACTACACTGACAGTCTTCTTGGGTGGCCTCTTTTTAACAGGTCTCTTCCCCCTCAGTTCTCGGACCCGGGCGCTGAGCTTAGAGGTGGGTTCACCATCCCACTTCCTCATGTCCTCTCCATGCTCATGCAGAAAAAAACAGAGCTCATTACATGGCCTGTTCTTGGGGATTCTTTTCCCTCTGACTGGAGTTGGAGAGGAGCGATCTCTTGGGCTGCCCCTAAAAGTTGGGCTGGTGGCTCGCAGGGATGAGGGAGCACCCAGAGTTTCTTCTACATTTCGGAGCCAGGCGGACGCCAACTCTACAGTTGGTGTATCCATTTTTGGGTAATAAAGTGCCGCCAAGCTGCTGGAATATGATGCTGGGGCACCTTGAACCACCTTCCTCCACATGGCAAGTGTACAAGGGATATCCTCTGGATCTATGGTGACGCTATCATCCTTTAGATCACTATAGACAATTTCCAGCACTGCTAATTCTCTCAAGTACTGGATACCTTCATCCACATTGGTCACTTCCCTGGGGACTTTACAAGATCTTCCTTAAAAGGATATCTTGCCTTCACACTTGAAAGAAGCCGTCTCCAGAGGCTACAAGTTGCTCCTTTCTTTGCAAGTCCTCTTTCAATTTCCCGATCCCTAGCAAGGGATCCCAGCTTTTGGGCTTCATGACCTTCTAACCGCTGACTATCGGCCCCATAATCCCAGCATAGCAGCAGCCATGCAGGAATCCTCTCACCTGACTGGCGGCTGTAATCCTTTCGCAAGTCTCGAAGTTTGGATGGGGTCAGGGACCAAGTAACTTCAGTCTCCTGTTTAATCTGCCTCACTCCCTTCGATTCCTTTGCTGAGGGACCTGCCTCTTGATCTAGCCCGATCTCTTCTTCCTCTTCTTCTTCCTCTTCTCTTACTAATCGGCCTGGAACTTGCCTTGTCCATTTTTTTGTTTTCACTACTGGGGCAATTACTGTAGTTGCTGTGGTTTGGGTTCCTATCTCAGACATGGTTGTTGTGGTTTGTATCCCTGCCTCAGCCACAGCTGTAGTTTGCGTCCCTGTCTCAGCTATAGTGTCCTCAGACACAGTTTGAGTTCCTGCCTCAACCACAGTCCTCTGAGAATATTGAACAGAGGCCCGGTAGGCCCAGGCCAGCCCCCAGTACAGGGCGAGAAGCTGCTCGCATTCCTGAGAGTAAACGAGGCACCCTTCTGTCAGCCGATGGGCCAGTTTGTTAGGGTAATTTACTGTTGGGAAATGGCCATTTCTGGCTGCACAGACATAAGGTATAAGTGAGCAATCCAGACTCCATAGATAAGTGTTAGGCCTCTGCTCAAGGCTGTTCTCAAAACAACTGTAGAAAGGGAGACATGAGAACTGTAAACAAAGTGCAGGTGTCTAGAGATTAGCTTGGCAGAAGAAACTGTTGATATTATTGCCTTCTGAGACCAGTCTGTGTTTTAATTAGATTAGAGAAAAATCCCGTGTGAAACTTCTGTAAGTGAATAATATCTTGAGCACGTAAGGTAGTATAAGTATGTGCACTGTCTGACAATAAACGAGCTTGATTTATGAACCACATTAGCTCGTCGTCTTGCTCCTCTCGCCGACAATTTACCTCTTCAGGAGTAAACTCCCAGGCAACGGGAGGTGATAACCGCCCCAGGAACCTGCCCAAATCCCTCCATACGCATTTCCACCCAGGAACTGGGTACCTCAGGGCAGATTTTAACAGCTCCTCACCCAAGGGTCGTTTCCTTCTGTACCAGGGAGATGACAATTCCCATGAATTCCATAAGGTAACAACAGTGTTGCCTAATATTATTAATAATATCAGGAAGCTTATCTAAGGGTTGGAAATAATCACAGGAGCCTGCAGTAAAAGATCATCCATACTCAAATTCACCCCAGGCAGAGAGAAGGAGTTATATTCATTCACAGTCATTGTTTGTTTCAACATGTTCCCAAACATAGCAAAACAAAGATAAGCAGTGTGGCAGCCGAAGGCCGTATGCCACACAGGAGTTTACTACTTGAGAGCTGCTATTGGTAATTACTAGAGCATGCAATATATGTGTATATATATATAAAACTGCTTTTATCTCGCCCCACGTTCGGGCGCCAAAAGAGACTGTCGTGGGTTGACCCCGGCCAGGGGCCAGGTGCCCACTCAGTCACTCTATCACTCCCCCTCCCACGGGGAGAGGGGAGAGGATAATATTGAAAAAGACTATCAGGGTGAGTAAAGGCAGTTTTATTACAGTGGAGGAAAAAAAATAGAACAAGCAAGTTGAAAGTTGCGCGCGCAAGAGCAAGAAGGGAAAACAATCAATCTCTACTTCCCATCAGCAGCGATGTCCGGACACTTTCTGGGAAGCAGGGCTCCAGCACACGTGGTGGTTGTTCGAGGAGGCAAACATGGACAAGTCCTGAGTGCCTCCCCCTCCTCCTCTCTTCCTTCCCTTATATATCTGAGCTGATGTCATATGGTATGGAATATCCCTTTGGCTGACTGGGGTCAGCTGGCCTGCTGGTGTCCCCTCCCAGGATCTTGCCCCCCCCATCTCCTTCAGTGGGGGAATGAATGTCAGAGGGACAGCACTGCTTGGCAGTAGCCAAAACACTGCTCTGTTATCAACACCAGCTACCAAAGCAAAGTACAGCAGTGTAAGGCCTGTGAGCTTTACCCCAGTCAGACCCAATACAATTTCCACCCCTTATTCCATACCATTTGCATCATGCTCAGAAATCCTTTTCTACTCACACATGCAATTCAAGCTACATCCTTAAACCATCCCCATCACATTAACTACTATCTCCTGTCCTCTCGCATCCTTCCAGGTGGTCTCCATTTCCAGCAGAATGTGGGGTCAGGGCAGGAGGAATAGTAAACTTGATTGTCGAGGACTGGCACCATCCCTGTTCATTGTGGCCTTTTTTCTTGCCCCTTGCTGAAATTCGTTCTTCGTCAGCTCATGTCCCTTCTGCTACTTACATCCTGCAACATACAACTTCCAACATACATTATTCTTACCCCAAGGTTAAATCACCTTGGGGCACACACTGAGTCTCCCCATCCTCCCGCATTACCCACCAAGTGCACCCAGGTCCTTGGACAAAGACAATCCCACGAATGGGTTTGCCCTTCCCCATGGGGGACGCAACCCACACTGACTTCCCCAGCCACTTTCCTATGTGTAGTGCAGGAACCTTGTCTCCCTCCACAGTGTCTAAGGGTTTAGTTTGGGCGGGACCAGGGCGGTTAACAGATCCTCTAGTATTGACTAGCCAAGTGGCTTCTGCCAAGTTCACATCCCAATGCTTCCATGTCCTATTACCTAGTGCCCGTAGCATAGTTTTTAACAGTCCATTATATCTTTCAATCTTCCCAGAGGCCTGTGGGTGATAAGGAATATGATATATCCACTTAAAGCCATGCCTCTTTGCCCAGGAGTTAATAAGATTATTTTGAAAATGAGTCCCATTGTCTGACTCAATTCTATCTGGGGTTCCATGTCGCCACAAAATGTGTCTTTCAAGACCTGAAATTGTGTTCCGAGCAGTGGCGTGGTTTACTGGGTACGTTTCCAGCCAGCCAGTTGTGGCCTCCACCATGGTGAGGATGCAACTCTTGCCTTGGCGTGTTCGTGGCAATGGCCCAATGTAATCAATTTGCCAGGCTTCACCATACTGGAACCCCAGCCACCACCCTCCACTCCAAAGAGGCTTCACTCGTGTGGCTCGCTTGATGGCAGCGCATGTTTCACACTGATGAATAACCTGTGTGATGGCCTTCATGGTCAGATCCACCCCTCGATCACGAGCCCATCTGTATGTTGCATCCCTTCCAAAATGCTCTGATGTTTCGTGGGCCCATCGGGCTATAAATAGCTCACCCTTTCTCTCCCAATCTAGGTCCACCTGAGCTATTCCAATTTTGGTGGCCTTATCTACCCGTTCGTTGTTTTGATGCTCCTCAGTGGCACGACTTCTGGGCACATGGGCATCTACATGGCGTACTTTCAGAGTCATGTTTTCTATCCGTGCAGCAATGTCTTGCCATAATGCAGCAGCCCAGATGGGTTTTCCCCTGCGCTGCCAGCTGGTTTTCTTCCACTGCTGCAGCCATCCCCATAGGGCATTAGCCACCATCCAGGAGTCAGTATAGAGATAGAGTATGGGCCACTTTTCTCTCTCAGCAATCTCTAGGGCTAGGTGGATGGCTTTCACCTCTGCAAACTGGCTTGATTCACCTTCCCCTTCAGCGGCCTCAATCACTTGTCGTGTGGCATTCCACACAGCAGCTTTCCACCTCCGATGGTTTCCTGTCACTCGACAGGATCCATCAGTAAATAAAGCATATTTTCTTTCGTTTTCTGGTAACTCGTTATATGGTGGTGCTTCTTGGGCGCGAGTCACCTTCTCAGACAGTGCTCCAAAATCTCTGGCTTCTGGCCAACTCAAAATCTCTGGCTTCTGGCCAACTCAAAATCTCTTCTAGGATTCCTGGGAAGTTGGGTTTTCCCATTCGGGCTCATTGTGTAATTAAGGCCACCCACTTACTCCATGTAGCACTGGTTGCATGATGCACGGAGGGAATGTTTCCTTTGAACATCCAGTGTAGGACAGGCAATCGTGGTGCCAAGAGGAGACATGCTTCTGTCCCAACAACTTCTGAGGCTGCTCGAACCCCCTCATAAGCCGCTAGTATTTCTTTTTCAGTTGGAGTATAGTGGGCTTCTGATCCTCGATAACTCCAGCTCCCGAATCCTAATGGCTGACCTCGGGTTTCTCCTGCGGTCCTCTGCCAAAGGCTCCAGGTGAGGCCCTGCTCCCCGGCTGCAGTGTAGAGTATATTTTGCACATCTGGTCCTGTCCGAACAGGCCCAAGGGCACGAGCTGTTTCCTGTTTCATCTGCTCAAAGGCCTGTTTCTGCTCAGGGCCCCACTCAAAGTCCTTCTTCTTCCGGGTCACTCGATAGAGGGGACCCACAAGTTGACTATAGCCTGGAATGTGCATTCTCCAGAACCCTACAAGGCCCAGGAAAGCTTGTGTTTCCTTCTTATTAACTGCTGGACACATATTGGCAATTTTGTCAACCACCGCTGTAGGCACATGATGGCGCCCATCCTGCCATTTTATTCCCAGGAACTGGATCTCCTGTGCAGGTCCCTTCACCTTCCTTTGTTTTATAGCAAGACCAGCTTTCTGAAGAATTTGGATTATTTTCTTCCCTTT
>JAVTVJ010004275.1:0-12906 GCA_034509425.1 Eopsaltria australis
ATTTTAGGATAAAAACGCCCCAATTGGGTAGAAAAGTCAACGTCGGACATCAACGAGGATGGATTTGGAATAAAAATGCCCAGTTGGGTGGAAAAGCCAACGCTGGGACTCAAGGGGGATGGATTTTTTGGATAAAAACACCCAGTTGGGTGGAAAAGTCAAGATTCAACATCAATGGGACAAATTTCGGGATAAAAACGCTCCCTTTGGACCAAACCCCAAGATTTGGTCAATGGGGAAGAATTTTGGGGTAAAAACTCCCTAATTGTATGGAAAAGTCAATGTTGGACCTCAATGGGGATGAATTTGGGGTAAAAAGGCCCAGTTGGGTGGAAAAAGCAATGTTGGGTGGAAAAGTCAAGGTTCAACATCAATGGGACAAATTTTGGGATAAAAACGCCCCCGTTGGATCAAAACCCACGAATTTGGCCATGGGATGAATTTTGGGATAAAAACGCTCCAATTGGTAGAAAAGTCAAAGTTGGGCACATGAGGAGGATTTGTGATAAAAATGCCCAATTGGTTGGGAAAAGCTATGTTTGGGTGGAAAGTATTGTTCCAAGCATGTCAATGGGACAAATTTCGGGATAAAAACACTCCCTTTGGACCAAACCCCAAGATTTTGGTCAATGGGTAAGAATTTTGGGGTAAAAACTCCCTAATTGTATGGAAAAGTCAATGTTGGACCTCAATAGGGATGAATTGGGGGTAAAAAGGCCCAGTTGGGTGGAAAAGCCAATGTTGGGTGGAAAAGTCAAGGTTCAACATCAATGGGACAAATTTTGGGATAAAAACGCCCCCGTTTGATCAAAACCAAAGACTTTGGCCAATGTGGATGAATTTTGGGATAAAAATGCTCCAATTGGGTAGAAAAGTCAACGTTAAGTTTATGAGGATGGATTTGTGATAAAAATGCCCCAATTGGGTGGAAAAGTCAGTGTTGGGTGGAAAGGTCAATGTTCACATCAAATGGGAGAATTTGAGATAAAAACGCCCGCCGTTGGACAACCCAAGATTTTGGTCAATGGGGATGAATTTTGGTAAAAACGCTCCATTTTGGGTGAAAAAGTCAACGCTGGGATGGAAATCAAGGTTGGATCTCAACAGGGATGAAGTTTTTGGATAAAACGAATCCAATTGGATGGAAAGTCAATGTTTGGTTGAAAAAGTTCATATTGACCTCAAACGGGGACAAATTTTTGGATAAAAATGCCCCCGTTGGACCAAACCCCAAGATTTTGGTCAATGGGGATGATTTTTGGGATAAAAATGTTCCATTTGGGTGAAAAAGTAAACGTTGGATGGAAAAGTCAAGGTTGGAACTCGACAGGGATGAGTTTTGGGATAAAAACGCTCCAATTGGACGGAAAAGTCAACTTTGGGTGAAAAAGCCAATATTGGACTTCAATGGGGACAAATTTTAGGATAAAAACGCCCCAATTGGGTAGAAAAGTCAACGTCGGACATCAACGAGGATGGATTTGAAATAAAAATGCCCAGTTGGGTGGAAAAGCCAACGCTGGGCCTCAAGGGGGATGGATTTTTGGATAAAAACACCCAGTTGGGTGGAAAAGTCAAGATTCAACATCAATGGGACAAACTGGATAAAACGCCTTGAATCAAACTCCAAGATTTTGGTCAATGGGGAAGAACTTTGGGGCAAACCCCTAATTGTACATGGAAAAGTCAATAACTCAATGGGGATGAATTTGGGTAAAGTTCCAGTTGGGTGGAAAAGCCACGTTGGGTGGAAAGTCAAGGTTCACCATCAATGGGACAAATTTGGGATAAAATCACTCTGTTGATCAAAACCCACGACTTTGGTCACTGGGGATGAATTTTGGGATAAAAACGCTCCAATTGGGTAGAAAAGTCAAAGTTGGGCATCAATGAGGATGGATTTGTGATAAAAATTCCCCAATTGGGTGGAAAAGTCAGTGTTGGGTGGAAAGGTCAATGTTCAACATCAATGGGACAAATTTTGAGATAAAAACGCCCCCGTTGGACCAAACCCCAAGATTTTGGTCAATGGGGATGAATTTTGGAGTAAAAACGCTCCAATTGGACGGAAAAGTCAACGTTGGGTGGAAAAGCCAATACTGGACTTCAATGGGGACAAATTTTAGGATAAAAACGCCCCAATTGGGTAGAAAAGTCAACGTCGGACATCAACGAGGATGGATTTGGAATAAAAATGCCCAGTTGGGTGGAAAAGCCAATGCTGGGCCTCAAGGGGGATGGATTTCTGGATAAAAACACCCAGTTGGGTGGAAAAGTCAAGATTCAACATCAATGGGACAAATTTCGGGATAAAAACGCTCCTTTTGGACCAAACCCCAAGATTTTGGTCAATGGGGAAGAATTTTGGGGTAAAAACTCCCTAATTGTATGGGAAAGTCAATGTTGGACCTCAATGGGGATGAATTTGGGGTAAAAAGGCCTAGTTGGGTGGAAAAGCCAATGTTGGGTTGAAAAGTCAAGGTTCAACATCAATGGGAAAAATTTTGGGATAAAAACACCTCCGTTGGATCAAAACCCACGACTTTGGTCAATGGGGATTAATTTTAGGATAAAAATGCTCCAATTGGGTAGAAAAGTCAACGTTGGGCATCAATGAGGATGGATTTGT
This sequence comes from Eopsaltria australis, assembly GCA_034509425.1. Taxonomy (NCBI): domain Eukaryota; kingdom Metazoa; phylum Chordata; class Aves; order Passeriformes; family Petroicidae; genus Eopsaltria; species Eopsaltria australis. The sequence goes on from JAVTVJ010004275.1 coordinate 2,630, forward strand.
GACAAAAATGCCCCAATTGGGTGGAAAAGTCAGTGTTGGGTGGAAAAGTCAATGTTCAACATCAATGGGACAAATTTTGAGATAAAACGCCCCCGTTGGACCAAACCCCAAGATTTTGGTCAATGGGGATGAATTTTGGGATAAAAACGCTTCATTTGGGTGAAAAAGTAGACGTTGGATGGAAAAGTCAAGGTTGGAACTCGACAGGGATGAGTTTTGGGATAAAAACGCTCCAATTGGACGGAAAAGTCAACGTTGGGTGGAAAAGCCAATATTGGACTTCCATGGGGACAAATTTTAGGATAAAAACGCCCCAATTGGGTAGAAAAGTCAACGTCGGACATCAACGAGGATGGATTTGGAATAAAAATGCCAGTTGGGTGGAAAAGACAACGCTGGGCCTCAAGGGGGATGGATTTTTGGATAAAAACACCCAGTTGGGTGGAAAAGTCAAGATTCAACATCAATGGGACAAATTTCGGGATAAAAACGCTCCCTTTGGACCAAACCCCAAGATTTTGGTCAATGGGGAAGAATTTGGGGTAAAAACCCCCTAAATTGTATATGGAAAGTCAATGTTGACCTCAATGGGGATGAATTTGGGGTAAAACGGCCCAGTTGGGTGGAAAAGGCAATGTTGGGTGGAAAAGTCAAGGTTCAACATCAATGGGACAAATTTTGGGATAAAAACGCCCCCGTTGGATCAAAACCCACGACTTTGGTCAATGGGGATGAATTTTGGGATAAAAACGCTCCAATTGGGTAGAAAAGTCAAAGTTGGGCATCAATGAGGATGGATTTGTGCTAAAAATGCCCCAATTGGTTGGGAAAGCCAATGTTGGGTGGAAAAGTAATTGTTCAATGTCAATGGGAAAAATTTCGGGATAAAAACGCCCCCGTTGAACCAAACCCCAAGATTTTGGTCATGGGGATGATTTTGGGATAAAAACGCTCCATTTGGTGAAAAAGTCAACGCTGGATGGAAATCAAGGTTGGAATCCTCAACAGGGATGAGTTTGGGGATAAAACCGCTCCAATTGGACGGAAAAGTCAACTTTGGGTGGAAAAGCCAATATTGGACTTCCATGGGGACAAATTTTAGGATAAAAACGCCCCAATTGGGTAGAAAAGTCAACGTCGGACATCAACGAGGATGGATTTGGAATAAAATGCCCAGTTGGGTGGAAAAGCCAACGCTGGGCCTCAAGGGGGATGGATTTTTGGATAAAAACACCCAGTTGGGTGGAAAAGTCAAGATTCAACATCAATGGGACAAATTTCGGGATAAAAACGCTCCCTTTGGACCAAACCCTAAGATTTTGGTCAATGGGGAAGAATTTTGGGGTAAAAACTCCCTAATTGTATGGAAAAGTCAATGTTGGACCTCAATGGGGATGAATTTGGGGTAAAAAGGCCCAGTTGGGTGGAAAAGCCAATGTTGGGTGGAAAAGCCAAGGTTCAACATCAATGGGACAAATTTTGGGATAAAAACGCCCCCGTTGGATCAAAACCCACGACTTTGGTCAATGAAGATGAATTTTGGGATAAAAACGCTCCAATTGGGTAGAAAAGTCAACGGTAAGTTTATGAGGATGGATTTGTGATGAAAAATGCCCCAATTGGGTGCAAAAGTCAGTGTTGGGTGGAAAGGTCAATGTTCAACATCAATGGGAGAAATTTTGAGATAAAAACGCCCCCGTTGGACCAAACCCCAAGATTTTGGTCAATGGGGATGGAATTTGGGATAAAAACGCTCCATTTTGGTGAAAAAGTCAACGCTGGATGGAAAAATCAAGGTTGGATGTCAACAGGGATGAGTTTTGGGATAAAAACGCTACAATTGGATTCAAAAGTCAGCGTTGGGTGAAAAAGTCAATATTGGACCTCAACGGGGACAAATTTTGGGATAAAAACGCCCCCGTTGGACCAAACCGGAAGAGTTTGGTCAATGGGGATGAATTTTGGAATAAAAACGTCCCAATTGGGTGAAAAAGTCAACGCTGGATAAAAAGTCAAGGTTGGATCTCAATAGGGATGAGTTTTGGGATAAAAACGCTCCAATTGGACGGAAAAGTCAACTTTGGGTGGAAAAGCCAATATTGGACTTCAATGGGGACAAATTTTAGGATAAAAACACCCCAATTGGGTAGAAAAGTCAACGTCGAACATCAACGAGGATGGATTTGAAATAAAAATGCCCAGTTGGGTGGAAAAGCCAACGCTGGGCCTCAAGGGGGATGGATTTTTGGATAAAAACACCCAGTTGGGTGGAAAAGTCAAGATTCAACATCAATGGGACAAATTTCGGGATAAAAACGCCCCCTTTGGACCAAACCCCAAGATTTTGGTCAATGGGGAAGAATTTTGGGGTAAAAACTCCCTAATTGTATGGAAAAGTCAATGTTGGACCTCAATGGGGATGAATTTGGGGTAAAAAGGCCCAGTTGGGTGGAAAAGCCAATGTTGGGTGGAAAAGTCAAGGTTCAACATCACTGGGACAAATTTTGGGATAAAAACGCCCCCATTGGATCAAAACCCACGACTTTGGTCAATGGGTATGAATTTTGGGATAAAAACGCTCCAACTGGGGGAAAAAGTCAACGCTGGATGGAAAGTGCCTACCATTGGACTCTCTCCAATGGGGACAAATTTAGGATAAAACTACCCAATTGCAGCAGTGAAAAGTCAACGCCGGACATCAACGAGGGATGGATTTGAATAAACGCCTGCCGAAGTGGAAAAGCCAACGCTGGGCCCCAAGGGGGATGGATTTTGATAAAACACCCAGTTGGGCGGAAAATAAGATTCAACATCAATGGAACAAATTTCGATAAAAACGCCCTTTGAATTCAAACCCCAAGATTTTGGTCAATGGGGAAGAATTTTTGGGGTAAAACTCCTAATTGTATGGAAAAGTCAATGTTGGACCCCAATGGGGATGAATTGGGGGTAAAAAGGCCCAGTTGGGTGGAAAAGCCAATGTTGGGTGGAAAAGTCAAGGTTCAACATCAATGGGACAAATTTTGGGATAAAAACGCCCCCGTTGGATCAAAACCCACGACTTTGGTCAATGGGATGAATTTTGGGATAAAAACGCTCCAATTGGGTAGAAAAGTCAACGTTAAGTTTATGAGGATGGATTTGTGATAAAAATGCCCCAATTGGGTGGAAAAGTCAGTGTTGGGTGGAAAGGTCAATGTTCAACATCAATGGGAGAAATTTTGAGATAAAACGCCCCCGTTGGACCAAACCCCAAGATTTTGGTCAATGGGGATGAATTTTGAGATAAAAACGCTCCATTTGGGTAAAAAAGTCAACGTTGGATGGAAAAATCAAGGTTGGAACTCAACAGGGATGAGTTTTGGGATAAAACGCTCCAATTGGACGGAAAAGTCAACGTTGGGTGGAAAAGCCAATATTGGACTTCAATGGGGACAAATTTTAGGATAAAAACGCCCCAATTGGGTAGAAAAGTCAACGTCGGACATCAACGAGGATGCATTTGGAATAAAAATGCCCAGTTGGGTGGAAAATACAACACTGGGCCTCAAGGGGGATGGATTTTTGGATAAAAACACCCAGTTGGGTGGAAAAGCCAAGATTCAACATCAATGGGACAAATTTTGGGATAAAAACGATCCCTTTGGACCAAACCCCAAGATTTTGGTCAATGGAGAAGAATTTTGGGGTAAAACTCCTAATTGTGGCTGCTGGAAAAAGTCAATGCTTGGACTCAAATGGGATGAATTGGGGCAAAAGGCTCCAGTTGGGTGGGAAAAGCCACCGTTGGGTGGAAAAGTCAAGGTTCAACATCAATGGGACAAATTTTGGGATAAAACGCCTGCTAATCAAACCCCACGACTTTGGCCAATGGGGATGAATTTTGGGATAAAAATGCTCCAATTGGGTAGAAAAGTCAACGTTAAGTTTATGAGGATGGATTTGTGATAAAAATGCCCCAATTGGGTGCAAAAGTCAGTGTTGGGTGGAAAGGTCAATGTTCAAAATCAATGGGAGAAATTTTGAGATAAAAACGCCCTCGTTGGACCAAACCCCAAGATTTTGGTCAATGGGGATGAATTTTGGGATAAAAATGCTCCAGTTGGGTGAAAAAGTCAACGCTGGATGGAAAAATCAAGGTTGGATCTCAACAGGGATGAGTTTTGAGATAAAAACGCTACAATTGGATTCAAAAGTCAGCGTTGGGTGAAAAAGACAATATTGGACATCAACGTACGTACCTTTAGATAAAAACGCTTCCCCGCTGGAACCAAAAACGGGAAGAGTTTGGTCATCGGGGATGAATTTTGGATAAAACGTCTCATTTGGGGTGAAAAAAAGTCAACGTTGGATTGAAAAGTCAAGGTTTGATCTCAACAGGGATGAGTTTTGGGATAAAAACGCTCCAATTGGACGGAAAAGTCAACGTTGGGTGGAAAAGCCAATATTGGACTTCAATGGGGACAAATTTTAGGATAAAAACGCCCCAATTGGGTAGAAAAGTCAACGTCGGACATCAACGAGGATGGATTTGGAATAAAAATGCCCAGTTGGGTGGAAAGCCAACGCTGGGCCTCAAGGGGGATGGATTTTTGGATAAAAACACCCAGTTGGGTGGAAAAGTCAAGATTCAACATCAATGGGACAAATTTCGGGATAAAAACGCTCCCTTTGGACCAAACCCCAAGATTTGGTCAATGGGGAAGAATTTTGGGGTAAAAACTCCCTAATTGTATGGAAAAGTCAATGTTGGACCTCAATGGGGATGAATTTGGGGTAAAAAGGCCCAGTTGGGTGGAAAGCCAATGTTGGGTGGAAAAGTCAAGGTTCAACATCAATGGGACAAATTTTGGGATAAAAACGCCCCCGTTGGATCAAAACCCACGACTTTGGTCAATGGGGATGAATTTTGGGATAAAAACGCTCCAATTGGGTAGAAAAGTAAACGTTAAGTTTATGAGGATGGATTTGTGATGAAAATGCCCCAATTGGGTGCAAAAGTCAGTGTTGGGTGGAAAGGTCAATGTTCAACATCAATGGGACAAATTTTGAGATAAAAACGCCCTCGTTGGACCAAACCCCAAGATTTTGGTCAATGGGGATGAATTTTGGGATAAAAACGCTCCATTTTGGTGAAAAAGTCAACGCTGGATGGAAAAATCAAGGTTGGATCTCAACAGGGATGAGTTTTGAGATGAAAACGCTACAATTGGATGGAAAAGTCAACGTTGGGTGAAAAAGTCAATATTGGACCTCAACGGGGACAAATTTTGGGATAAAAACGCCCCCGTTGGACCAAACCGGAAGAGTTTGGTCAATGGGGATGAATTTTTGGGATAAAAACGTCCCAATTGGGTGAAAAAGTCAACGCTGGATAAAAAGTCAAGGTTGCAATTCAACAGGGATGAGTTTTGGGATAAAAACGCTCCAATTGGACAGAAAAGTCAACTTTGGGTGGAAAAGCCAATGTTGCATTTCAACGGGGACAAATTTTAGGATAAAAACGCCCCAATTGGGTAGAAAAGTCAACGTCGGACATCAACGAGGATTGATTTGGAATAAAAATGCCCAGTTGGGTGGAAAAGACAACGCTGGGCCTCAAGGGGGATGGATTTTTGGATAAAAACACCCAGTTGGGTGGAAAAGTCAAGATTCAACATCAATGGGACAAATTTCGGGATAAAAACGCTCCCTTTGGACCAAACCCCAAGATTTTGGTCAATGGGGAAGAATTTTGGGGTAAAAACTCCCTAATTGTATGGAAAAGTCAATGTTGGACCTCAATGGGATGAATTTGGGGTAAAAAGGCCCAGTTGGGTGGAAAAGCCAATGTTGGGTGGAAAAGTCAAGGTTCAACATCAATGGGACAAATTTTGGGATAAAAACGCCCCCGTTGGATCAAAACCCACGACTTTGGTCAATGAAGATGAATTTGGGGATAAAAACGCTCCAATTGGGTAGAAAAGTCAAAGTTGGGCATCAATGAGGATGGATTTGTGATAAAAAATGCCCCAATTGGGCGGAAAAGTCAGTGTTGGGTGGAAAGGCCAATGTTCAACATCAATGGGACAAATTTTGAGATAAAAACGCCCCCGTTGGACCAAACCCCAAGATTTTGGTCAATGGGGATGAATTTTGGGATAAAAACGCTCCATTTGGGTGAAAAATTCAACGCTGGATGGAAAAATCAAGGTTGGATCTCAACAGGGATGAGTTTTGAGATAAAAACGCTACAATTGGATGGAAAAGTCAACGTTGGGTGAAAAAGTCAATATTGGACCTCAACGGGGACAAATTTTGCGATAAAAACACCCCCGTTGGACCAAACCGGAAGAGTTTGGTCAATGGGGATGAATTTTTGGGATAAAAACGTCCCAATTGCGTGAAAAAGTCAACGTTGGATAAAAAAGTCAAGGTTGCAATTCAACAGGGATGAGTTTTGGGATAAAAACGCTCCAATTGGACGGAAAAGTCTACTTTGGGTGGAAAAGCCAATATTGGACTTCAATGGGGACAAATTTTAGGATAAAAACGCCCCAATTGGGTAGAAAAGTCAACGTCGGACATCAACTAGGATGGATTTGGAATAAAAATGCCCAGTTGGGTGGAAAAGACAACGCTGGGCCTCAAGGGGGATGGATTTTTGGATAAAAACACCCAGTTGGGTGGAAAAGTCAAGATTCAACATCAATGGGACAAATTTCGGGATAAAAACGCTTCCTTTGGACCAAACCCCAAGATTTTGGTCAATGGGGAAGAATTTTGGGGTAAAAACTCCCTAATTGTATGGAAAAGTCAATGTTGGACCTCAATGGGGATGAATTTGGGGTAAAAAGGCCCAGTTGGGTGGAAAAGCCAATGTTGGGTGGAAAAGTCAAGGTTCAACATCAATGGGACAAATTTTGGGATAAAAACGCCCCCGTTGGATCAAAACCCACCACTTTGGTCACGAAGATGAATTTGGGATAAAAACGCTCCAATTGGGTAGAAAAGTCAAAGTTGGGCATCAATGAGGATGGATTTGTGATAAAAATGCCCCAATTGGGTGGAAAAGTCAGTGTTGGTGGAAATAATGTTCAACATCAATGGGACAAATTTTGAGATAAAAGTCTGCTGGACCAACCCCAAGATTTTGAAGTCAATGGGGGTGAATTTTGAGATAAAAACGCTCCATTTGGGTAAAAAAGTCAACGTTGGATGGAAAAGTCAAGGTTGGATCTCAACAGGGATGAGTTTTGGGATAAAACGCTCCAATTGGACGGAAAAGTCAACGTTGGGTGGAAAAGCCAATATTGGACTTCAATGGGGACAAATTTTAGGATAAAAACGCCCCAATTGGGTAGAAAAGTCAACGCCGGACATCAACGAGGATGGATTTGGAATAAAAATGCCCAGTTGGGTGGAAAAGCCAACGCTGGGCCTCAAGGGGGATGGATTTTTGGATAAAAACACCCAGTTGGGTGGAAAAGTCAAGATCCAACATCAATGGGACAAATTTCGGGATAAAAACGCTCCCTTTGGACCAAACCCCAAGATTTTGGTCAATGGGGAAGAATTTTGGGGTAAAAACTCCCTAATTGTATGGAAAAGTCAATGTTGGACCTCAATGGGGATGAATTGGGGTAAAAAGGCCCAGTTGGGTGGAAAAGCCAATGTTAGTGGAAAAGTCAAGGTTCAACATCAATGGGACAAATTTTGGGATAAAAACGCCCTCGTGGGATCAAAACCCACGACTTTGGTCAATGGGGATGAATTTGGGGATAAAAATGCTCCAATTGGGTAGAAAAGTCAACGCTAAGTTTATGAGGATGGATTTGTGATAAAAATGCCCCAATTGGGTGGAAAAGTCAGTGTTGGGTGGAAAGGTCAATGTTCAACATCAATGGGACAAATTTTGAGATAAAAACGCCCCCGTTGGACCAAACCCCAAGATTTTGGTCAATGGGGATGAATTTTGGGATAAAAACGCTCCATTTGGGTGAAAAAGTCAACGCTGGATGGAAAATCAAGGTTGGATCTCAACAGGGATGAGTTTTGGGATAGAAACGATCCAATTGGATTGAAAAGTCAACGCTGGGTGAAAAAGTCAATATTGGACCTCAACAGGGAGAAATTTTGGGATAAAAACGCCCCCGTTGGACCAAACCGGAAGAGTTTGGTCAATGGGGATGAATTTTTGGGATAAAAACGTCCCAATTGGGTGAAAAGTCAACGTTGGATAAAAAAGTCAAGGTTGGATCTCAACAGGGATGAGTTTTGGGATAAAAACGCTCCAATTGGACGGAAAAGTCAACGTTGGGTGGAAAAGCCAATATTGGACTTCAATGGGGACAAATTTTAGGATAAAAACGCCCCAATTGGGTAGAAAAGTCAACGCCGGACATCAACGAGGATGGATTTGGAATAAAAATGCCCAGTTGGGTGGAAAAGCCAACGCTGGGCCTCAAGGGGGATGGATTTTTGGATAAAAACACCCAGTTGGGTGGAAAAGTCAAGATCCAACATCAATGGGACAAATTTCGGGATAAAAACGCTCCCTTTGGACCAAACCCCAAGATTTTGGTCAATGGGGAAGAATTTTGGGGTAAAAACTCCCTAATTGTATGGAAAAGTCAATGTTGGACCTCAATGGGGATGAATTTGGGGTAAAAAGGCCCAGTTGGGTGGAAAAGCCAATGTTGGGTGGAAAAGTCAAGGTTCAACATCAATGGGACAAATTTTGGGATAAAAACGCCCCCATTGGATCAAAACCCACGACTTTAGTCAATGGGGATGAATTTTGAGATAAAAATGCTCCAATTCGGTAGAAAAGTCAAAGTTGGGCATCAATGAGGATGGATTTGTGATAAAAATGCCCCAATTGGTTGGAAAAGTCAGTGTTGGGTGGAAAGGTCAATGTTCAACATCAATGGGACAAATTTTGAGATAAAAACGCCCTCGTTGGACCAAACCGGAAGATTTTGGTCAATGGGGATGAATTTTGGGATAAAAAAGCTCCATTGGGTGAAAAAGTCAACGCCGATGGAAAAGTAAAGGTTGGATAAACAGGGATGATTTTGGGATAAAAACGCTTCAATGAAAAGTCAACGTTGGGTTGAAAAAAGTCAATATTGATCAATGGGACAATTTCAGGATAAGAAACGCCCCGTTGAACAACCCCATCGTTTTGTCAGTGGGGAAATTTTGGATAAAATCAATTGTGTGGAAAACAATGTTGGCGAGAAGTAAGGATTCAACATCAAGGGGAATAATTTGGGATAAAAACTCCCGTTGGACCAACCCAACATTTTGGGCAAATGGGGATGATTTGGGAAAAATGCTCATCTGATGGACAAGTCAACTTGGTGGATAAACTCAATATTGGAGGCTCTAATGGGACAAATTTTGAGATAAAAACGCCCCCGTTGGACCAAACCCCAAGATTTTGGTCAATGGGGATGAATTCTGGGATAAAAACGCTCCAATTGATGGAAAAGTCAACGTTGGGTGGAAAACTCAATATTGGACCTCAATGGGGACAAATTTCGGGATAAAAATGCCCCCGTTGGACCAAAACCCAACATTTTGGTGAATGGGATGAATTTTGGGATTAAAGAACCCCAATTGGGTGACATAGTCAACGCTGGATGGAAAAGTCAAGCTTGGATCTCAACAGGGATGAGTTTTGGGATAAAAACAATCCAATTTGATGGAAAAGTCAACGTTGGGTGGAAAAGCCAATATTGGACCTCAATGGGGACAAATTTTGGGATAAAAATGCCCCCATACCACCAAAACCCAAGATTTTGGTCAATGGGGGTTAATCTTGGGATAGAAACACCCCAATTGGGTGAAAAAGTCAACGTTGGATGGAAAAGTCAAGGTTGGAACTCAACAGGGATGAGTTTTGGGATAAAAGCGCTCCAATTGGACGGAAAATCCAACATGGGGTGGAAAAGCTAATATTGGACCGCAATGGGGACAAATTTTGGGATAAAAACGCCCTCGTTGGACCAAACCCCAACATTTTGGTCAATGGGGATGGATTTTGGGATAAAAACACCCCAAGTGGACGGAAAAGTCAATGTCGGGTGAAAAAGTCAATGTTCAATGTCAATGGGTCAAATTTTGGGATAAAAACGCCCTCGTTGGTCCAAAACCCAACATTCTGGTCAATGGGGATGAATTTTTGGGATAAAAATGCTCCAATTTGACGGAAAAGTCAACATTGGGTGGAAAACTCAATATTGGACTTCAATGGGAAAAATTTCGGAATAAGAACGCCCCCGTTGGAACAA
>JAVTVJ010004277.1:0-10655 GCA_034509425.1 Eopsaltria australis
GGAACAACCCCTGGAGATGATCCCAGACACCCCTGGGAGTTGATCCCACCATGGAATGAAGGTCCCAGCAGCACTGGGAGGAACTGGGGAGATGGAACCGCCCCTGGAGATGATCCCACCATGGGATGAAGATCCCACCTGGAGTCGCCCTCATACACCCTGAGGGTGTCCCCGATGTCCCCCCGGCCTCACCTGGGGTTCTCCAGGGTGACGTTCCGGGTCTTGTTGGAGATCTGGATCTCCACAGTTCGCGCCAACATCTCGGGACTTCCTCAGCGCCGGAATTTCTTCCTCAAATCCTGGCTCTCCTCAGCTCCTGGCTCCTTCCCAGGCTCACTTCCTGGTGCTATCGGCCCCACCTGAGGCTGACGTGGATCAGGAATTCATTCCCGGAAGCTCCGGGATTTCCTTGAAGTCTGGACTTTGCCCCGAATTCACACCCAAAACTCCTTGGCTCCGCCCCCTCCCGTCCCATTGGACGACGAGTTTTGGTTTCGTTCTTTCCCACCAATCCCAGTTCATCCCAAATTCCCCATCCCGGATTCTCCTGCCCCAATCCCAAATTTCACCCCAGATCCTCCTCCTCTGATCCCAAATCCCGGTTTTTAAACAAGTGGAAAGAATTCCCATTTTATGGAGCAAAGCAAAAAGGGGGTGAGGGAGCTCTGTGGAAGGGACCCAAAAACTGGAGAGGGGTTTTGGACACCCCAAATTCCGGGATTTCCGTCAGGATCCGGGGGTGTCCAGAAGCTCCTGGTGGTTTCTACGAGGTTTTCATGGGATGATCGGAGCTCTGGGAGTTGATCCCATCCCGGGATGAAGATCCCACCTCGGGATGAAGATGAAGATCCCATCCCGGGATGAAGATCCCACCTCGGGATGAAGATCCCACCTTGGGATGAAGATCCCACCTCAGGATGAAGATGAAGATCCCACCCCGGGATGAAGATCCCACCCGGAGCTTCCTCCCCATACCCTGAGGGTCCCCCCAGCCTCACCTGGGGTTCTCCAGGTTTTTTGGAGATCCGGATTCTTTGAGAGCGGCTCTGTCCTCCCGTCCTGGATCGGGATCTCCTCAGCTCCAGAATCTCCTCAGCTCTGGGATCTCCTCAGCTCCAGAATCTCCTCAGCTCTGGGATCTCCTCAGCTCCGGGATCTCCTCAGCTCCGGGATCTCCTCAGCTCTGGGATCTCCTCAGCTCCAGGATCTCCTCAGCTCCGGAATCTCCTCAGCTCCGGGATCTCCTTAACTCTGGAATCTCCTGAGGTATGGAATCTCCTCAGCTCTGGAATCTCCTCAGCTCCGGGATCTCCTCAGCTCTGGAATCTCCTCAGCTCCAGGATCTCCTCAGCTCTGGAATCTCCTCAGCTCTGGGATCTCCTCAGCTCTGGAATCTCCTCAGCTCCAGGATCTCCTCAGCTCTGGAATCTCCTCAGCTCCAGAATCTCCTCAGCTCTGGGATCTCCTCAGCTCCAGGATCTCCTCAGCTCTGGAATCTCCTCAGCTCTGGGATCTCCTCAGCTCCGGGATCTCCTCCATTCTGAGCTCTCCCTTGCTCCAGAACCTTCTCCCCCTGCTCTGGGATCTCCTCCCACAGTTTTTTTCCCCCTGACAGTCCCACCCTTTTGGGCAGGTCTGGAATTCTCTGTTTACATTCCACAACTTCACAGAAATCAACATTTTTTGGCTTTGACCCAAAACCCTCCCACTTCCTTCCCGTGGCTCCAATTCTGGCACCGTTACAGAATCCCGTGGGAATTGACCCAAAACTCCCTGGATTTGGTCGCTGATCCCGGGATGTCCCCAGCTTGTGAGGGACACACCCGGCACAGGTACCTGGAGGTGTTGAAGGTGGGTTTAACTGGTTTATTTCTGTAACTGAACTGGTTGAACTGGTTTGCCTCTCCAATAGAACTGGTGCCACTGCTCCCCACTAATCCCAGACCCCCCTGGATTCCCCACGTCCTCCTGAACCCCCAAATCCCAGCCCTGCTCTTATTCCCCCACCAGACCCCAAATTCCCCCCAGATCCCCAAATTCCTCCCAATCCAAAATCCCTTTTTTTTTTTTACTCTGTGGACCAAAAATTCCCATTTATTGAGGAAAGCAAAAAGGGGGCGAGGGGACCCAAAGTGGAAGTGGAGAGTGACTGGGACACCCCAACCCTGTGTGTCCATGAGGCTCTGGAGGTATCCAGAAGGTTCCAGTGGTTCCTCTGAGGTTCTTCTGGTGCCTGAGAGGTTCTGCTGAAGGATCTTGAGGTCTCCAGAGTTCTAGATGTGTCTTTGGGTTTCTAGAGGGTCCTACAAGGTTCTAGATGTGTCTTTGGGTTTCTAGAGGGTCCTACAAGGTTCTAGAGGTGTCTTTGGGTTTCTAGAGGGTCCTACAGGATTCTAGATGTGTCTGTGGAGTTCTAGAGGGTCCTACAAGGTTCTAGATGTGCTCACTGGGTTCTAGAGGATCCTACAGGAGGAGTTTTGTGCTGCCAAATCCACTTTGGAGTTCTTGGGTTCCTCCAGCACCACCTTGAGGAGGGGGCTCTGGTCGTGGGACACGGTGGCCGTCACGTTGACGAGGCTGGTGCTCAGCTTGCCGTACGCCCCGTTTTTGCCAGAGAACGCGCAGCGGGACGCCGCGATTTTGTCGGCTTTGGGAGGATCCCTCCCCGTGATAACGCGGAAAAAGATGTTATCCAAATCGCCCAGGTGAGCCTTGGACAGGGAGAGCTCCAGGTGCAGCAGGTGGGAGTAAACATCCCTTTCCATGAAGAAACAGGCAAGGATGGCCAAGGTGAAGGACTCAGCCTCGTAGACCACGAGCCCCCCGATGTCCAGGGAGTCGGAATCACTAAAAAACCGGCAGGAGTCATTGGAGCCGGGGGGCAACTCCGGTTTGAGGCAGGCAGAGGTCTGGTTTTTCAAGATCCTGGGATGGGAAATGAGGAGCGGGATCAGCGTGAGGTGGGGTGGAGTCACTGGGAGGTGCTGGGAGCAGGAGGAGATGGAACAACCCCTGGGAGTTGATCCCTCTATGGGATGAAGATCCCATCTGGAGCTGCCCCCCTGCAACCCAAGGGTGTCCCCGATGTCCCCCCGGCCTCACCTGGGGTTCTTCAGGGTGACGTTCTGGGTCTTGTTGGAGATCCGGATCTTCAGAGACCTCCGGCTCCGCTCTGCCGCCATCCTGGCTCGGGATCTTCTCAACTTTGGGATCTTCTCAGCTCTGGGATTTCTTCCTCAGCTCCGGAGCTTTCTCCCCGAGTCCAGGGTCATCTCCTGGTGTTATCAGCACAGCTGGGGCTGTTCCCCGAGGGTGACACTCCCCTTGGGTGTGATAAGAATCATCAGCTGCTCCAGGGAGCTCTGGGATTCCTTGGAAATCAGGACTTTACCCCTTAATCACCTGCATATCTTCACAGCTGTGCTGCCTCGACGTTCCCATTGATCAGCAAGTTTCGGTTTAGGTTCTTCCCAACGATCCCAGTTCACCCCCAGCAATGCCAATTCACCCCCACAATCCCAGTTAATCCCCACCAATCCCAGTTCATCCCCACCAGTCCCAATTCACCCCCACAATCCCAGTTAATCCCCACCAATCCCAGATCTTCCACACCAATCCCAGTTCGTCCCCACAATCCCAGTTAATCCCCACCAGTCCCAGCTCTTCCACACCAATCCCAGTTCGTCCCCACAATCCCAAATTCCCCCTCCCAGATTCTCCTGCCCCAATCCCAGGTTTCATCCCAGATCACCCCTCCCCATCCCAGATCCTCCTCTGATCCCAAATCCCAGGTTTTTTTACTCCCAAGGGGAAATCATCTCCCTATTATTGAGCAAAGCAAAAAGGGGGTGAGGGAGCTCTGTGGAAGGGACCCAAAAACTGGAGAGGGGTTTGGGACACCCCAAACCTGGGGTGTCCATGAGGGTCCGGGGGCATCCAGAAGCTCCTGGTGGTTTCTACGAGGTTTTCATGGATCCCATGAGGTCCATCTGAAAGGATTTCCAGGTTCTCTGCGGGGTTTCAGGGGTGTCCCACTCATCCTTGTGGTCCAGGGACCCCTCGGTGACCGTGACCTTACGTGAGGACAAGAGCTGGACGAGGTCGGAGGGAGTGAGGGGCTGGATGAGGGGGACTGAAAGGAGTTGGGATCAGAGGGGAAACATTTCGATCCGTTCTATTGGAGAAATAAACGAGTTCTGTTGGGAAAAGGGCGGGAAACGTGAGGGGAAAAGGGCGGGAAACATGAGGGGAGAAAAGGGCGGGAAACGTGAGGGGAAAAAGGGCGGGAAACGTGAGGGGGAAAATGGCGGGAAACGTGAGGGGAGAAAAGGGCGGGAAATGTGACGGAGGGGGAAAAGAGTGTGACTTGAGGGGGAAAAGGGAGGAAAATACAAGGAAAAAAGGCAGGAAACGAGAGGGGAAAAAGGTAAAAATGGTTCCCCCCATATTCCATGAGTCCCTCCCCTGCTCCCGCACCAATCCCAGACCCTCCCCTGATCCCAGATCACCCCCCAATCCCAAACACCCCCCCAAGATCCCAGATCCTTCCCCAGATCCAGGGATCCCCCCTCAATCCCAGATCTCCCCATCCCAAATTCCCCCCCACAAGCCCCCGATAACCTCGGACCTTCCCATTCCCAGATTTCCCTCTGATCTTGAATTCCAACCCCCCATCCCAGATCCCCAATCCCAAATGCCAATTTCTTTAATCCACGGATCAACTTCTAAACTTCTCCTTTTATTGAGCAAAGCCAAAAGGGGGTGAGGGTGGTCTGTGGGGGAGGACCCAAAGTGGGTGGCTGGGACACCCCAACCCCGGAGTGTCCATGAGGTTCTGGGGGTGTCCAGAAGGTTCCGGTGGTTCCTCCGAGGTTCTTCTGATGCCCAAGAGGTTCTGCTGAAGGATCTTGTGGTATCCAGAGTTCTAGATGTGTCTGTGGGGTTCTAGAGGGTCCTACAAGGTTCTAGATTCATCTGTGGGGGTTTTAGATGTGTACGTAGGGGTCCTAGAAGGGCCTACAAGGTTCTAGAGGCGTCTATGGGGTTCTAGATGAGTCTATGAGGTTCCAGAAGTGTCCGTGGGGTTCTAGACTCTCCTATGGGGTTCTAGAGGGTCCTACAATGTTCTAGAGGTGTCTATGGCATTCTAAAAGAGTCTGTAGGGATCTAGAAGTGCCTACGGGGTTCTAGAGGTGTCTAAGGGTTTCTGGGGGTGTCTTCAGAGTTCTCAGGCCCTCCATGCGGTTCCAGGGCTGGCCAGGAGGTTCTCCTGGAGGTCCCCCAGGTTCTCACTTCTCCTGGACGTGTTTCCCCGGGCAGGGCGTCTCTGCCTGGGCTTTCTCCCTCGACGCCTCCTGCTCCTCCAGCACCACCTTGAGGACGGCGTTCTTGGTGTTGGACATGCTGGCCGTCACCCTGAAGGGGCCGTTGGTCACCTGGGCGGTCCCGTGGCTCTTGGTCAGGATGACGTGGTCACACCTGGCGTCCGGGCAGGGGCTGGGCCTGCCCTCGGCCATGCGGGCGTAGGTGACCTCCAGGTTTTTGTGGTCGTCCCTCGGCGACAGCTCCAGGCCCATCCCCATGGGCAGAACGTTGTAGTTGATGGGGTTGCAGAAGTGGATGGCCAAGCTGAAGGACTCGGCCTCGTAGAGCAAAATCCCGGCCACGCCCTGGAAGGGGAAGCTGCCCGGGAAGAAGCTGCTCTCGGTGGAGCCGGGGGGCACGAAAGGATGGGGGGGCTTGGAGCAGAGGCCGCAGTCGAAGTAGGTCCTGGGGGGAGAAACGGGGTGGGATCAGTGGGAGGTGGTGGTGGGACCAGGAGGGGGTGGGACAAGCCTTGGAGATGATCCCAATCCTTGGAGAGGATACCATTCCTTGGAGATGATCCCAACACCTTGGAGATGATCCCAACACCTTGGAGATGATCCCCAACCCCTGGAGATGATCCCAACCACTGGAGATGATCCCTATCCATGGAGAGGATACCATTCCCTGGAGATGATCCCCAATCCCTGGAGATGATCCCAACATCTTGGAGATGATCCCAACCACTGGAGATGATCCCAATCCTTGGAGATGTTCCCAACCACTGGAGATGATCCCCAACCCCTGAAGATGATCCCAATCCTTGGAGATGATCCCATTCCCTGGGAGATGATCCCAACCCCTGAAGATGATCCCAACCCCTGGAGATGATCCCAACCCTGGAGATGATCCGTGGGATGAAGATCCCACCTGGAGCTGCACCCCGAGGATCCCCCTGATGTTCCCCCAGCCTCACCTGGGGTTCTCCAGGGTGATGTTCCCGGTCTTGTTGTAGATCTGGACCTCCACAGTGCGGCCCAGGATCAACCCCATCCTGGCTCAGGATCTCCTCACCTCCGGGATCTCCTCACCTCCGGAATCTCCTCAGCTCCGGGATCTCCTCAGTCCCGGGCTCTGCCCCGCTCCGGAACCTTCTCCCCTCTCTCCAGGGTCTCCTCCCGGTGTTCCCGGCACAGCCGGGGCCGTTCCCCCCCCGTCCCCAACGCCCTCCTCGGGATCAAGGTGACCTTTGACCTCCAACAGCCGCTCCTTATCAGGAACGAGAACTTCCGGTTTCAACCAAGGCTTCCCAAGCCCCGCCCCTTCCTCATCATGGAATTTCACAGACAGACCCGGAATTCCACCTGGATTTGGTGCCTCCCCAAAGTCACCGATCCCGGGATGTCCCTGGCTCGGCACCTGGCGCTCACCTGGGCGGGTTCCTGGCAGGTGTCCCAGGGAAACGGCGGTGACGACGCCGGGGACAGGATTCCCTTGGGACGTGAGGGCACAGGTGTTCTCCAAGCTGGCCAGGTGAGCCTTGCCCGGGGACAGCTCCAGGCCCGGCTCCAGGGGCGGGGAGGAGCCCAGGTGGGCACGGTGAAGGACTCGGCCAGGTAGGACAGGACCCCCTGAGAGCCCGGGAACCAACCAGGGGAGTGACCCTGGGATGTGAAATGGGATAAAGCAGTTAGACTGGAGAATTAGGCCAGTTAAACCAGTTCCCTTGGAGAAATAAACCAGTTAAACCAGTTCCCTTGGAGAAATAAACCAGTTAAACCAGTTCCATTGCAGAGTTAAACCAGCAACACCAGTTAAACCAGTTCTGTTGGAGAAATAACCCAGTTAAACCAGTTCCCTTGGAGAAATAACCCAGTTAAACCAGTTCCATTGGAGAAATAAACCAGTTAAATCAATTAAACCAGCAACACCAGTTAAACCAGTTAAATGTGATACATTAGAGAATTAAACCAGTTAAACCAGTTATATTGCAGAGTTAAACCAGCAACACCAGTTAAACCAGTTACACTGGAGAAATAAACCAGTTAAACCAGTTCCATTGGAGAAATAAACCAGTTAAACCAGGTACATCGCAGAGTTAAACCAGCAACACCAGTTAAACCAGTTAAATGTGATACATTAGAGAATTAAACCAGTTAAACCAGTTATATTGCAGAGTTAAACCAGTTAAATCAATTAAACCAGCAACACCAGTTAAACCAGTTAAATGTGATACATTAGAGAATTACACCAGTTAAACCAGTTATATTGCAGAATTAAATCGGCAACACCAGTTACACCAGTTCCATTACAGAAATAAACCAGTTAAACCAGTTCCATTGGAGAAATAAACCAGTTAAACCAGTTCCACTGGAGCAATAAACCAGTTCAATCAATTAAACCAGCAACACCAGTTAAACCAGTTCCATTACAGAAATAAACCAGTTAAACCAGTTCCATTGGAGCAATAAACCAGTTCAATCAATTAAACCAGCAACACCAGTTAAACCAGTTCCATTACAGAAATAAACCAGTTAAACCAGTTCTGCTGGAGCAATAAACCAGTTCAATCAATTAAACCAGCAAACACCAGTTCAACCAGTTCCATTAGAGAATCAAACCAGTTAAACCACTTCCATTGGAGAATTAAACCAGTCAATCCAGTTCAACCAGTTAACCCCTTATGGGTACCTGCGCCCGGCGTGTCCCTCCCAACCCAGAGACATCCCGGGATCAAATCCAGGAAGTTCTGGGTCTGTTCCCACCCAATTCTGACCCTTTGCCAAAATTTCACGGGAAGGAAGGGGCCGGGTTTGGGAAGTTCCCCGAGAAAGCGAAAGCGAAAGTTCTCATTTTTTGTGAAGTCGGCGACTGTTTTTTGTCACTTTGGTCCCGGTTTTTGGGGGGGGGGAACGACCCTGGGAACACCAGGAGGAGACTCCGGAGAGGGGGGAGAAGGTTCTAGAGCCGGGGAGAGCACGGAGCTGAGGAGATCCCAGAGCTGAGGAGATCCCGGAGCTGAGGAGATCCTGGAACTGAGGAGATCCCGGAACTGAGGAGATTCCAGAGCTGAGGAGATTCCAGAGCGGAGGAGATCCTGGAGTTCAGAAGATCCCGAGCCAGGATGGGGTCAATCCTGAGCCGCACTGTGCAGATCCGGATCTCCAACAAGACCCGGAACATCACCCTGAGGAACGCCAGGTGAGGTTGGGGGGACACTGGGGGGACCCTCGGGGTGCAGGGGGGCAGCTCTGGGTGGGATCTTCATCCCATGGAGGGATCAACTCCAGGGGTTGGGATCCTCTCCAAGGATTGGGATCATCTTCAGTGATTGGGATCATCTCCAAGTGGTTGGGATCATCTTCAGGGATTGGGATCATCTCCAGGGATTGGGATCCTCTCCAAGGGGTTGGGATCATCTTCAGTGATTGGGATCATCTCCGAGGGGTTGGGATCCTATCCAGGGAATGGGATCATCTCCAGGGATTGGGATCCTCTCCAAGGGGTTGGGATCATCTCCAAGGATTGGGGATCATCTCCAGGGATTGGGATCCTCTCCAAGGGGTTGGGATCATCTTCAGGGATTGGGATCATCTCCAGGAAATGGAATAATCTCCAGTGGTTGGGATCATCTCCAGGGATTGGGGATCATCTTCAGGGATTGGGATCCTCTCCAAGGGGTTGGGATCATCTCCAGGGATTGGGGAGCATCCCCAGGAAATGGAATCATCTCCAGGGATTGGGATCATCTCCGAGGGGTTGGGATCATCCCCAGGGATTGGGATCATCTCCAAGCCTTGTCCCACCCCCTCCTGGTCCCACCGCCATCTCCCACTGATCCCACCCCGTTTCTCCTCCCAGGACCTACTTCGACTGTGGCTACTGCACTTCTCCCCCGCTGCCGGAGTTGTCCCCCGGCTCCTCGGACATGTGTCACTTCCCGGGCAGCTTCCCTTTCTATGGCGTGGCCGGGATTTTGGTCTACGAGGCCGACTCCTTCACCTTGGCCATCCACTTCTCCAACCCCATCGACTACAACAAGTTCTCCATGGAGCTGGGCCTGGAGCTGTCGCCGAGCAAGGCCCACCTGGGCAGGTTGGGGGACACCTACGCCCGCATGGCCAAGGGCACCTACTCCAGCTCCCGCCTGGACATCAAATTCGACCGCGTCATGGTGGTCCAGAGCCACGGCACCGCCCGGCTGAGCCACGGCCGCGTCAAGGTGACGGCCACCATGTCCAGTGCCACGGATTCCCTGCTGAAGGTGGTGCTGGAGGATCAGGAGGGATCCGGGGAGGAAGGCGGGATGGAGACCCACGGCCCCGGGAAGCACTACCAGGAGAGAGGCGACCAGAGGTGGCACTTCCAGGAGAAGTGAGAACCTGTGGGACCTTCAGGAGAACCTCGTGGACAGCCCTGGAACCGCATGGATGGCGTGAAAACCCTGCAGACACTCCCAGAATCCAGTAGACACGTCTAGAACCCTGTAGGCACCTCTAGAACCCCTGAGACACATCTAGGACCCCATAGACACCTCTAGAACCCCCAAGGTACCTCTAGATCCCTATAGACTCACCTAGAACCCCGTAGACACCTGTAGGACCTTGTAGGACCCTTTAGAACCCCACTGACACATCTAAAACTCCATAGGGGTACCTAGAACCTCATAGACAACTCTAGGACCTTGTATGATACTCCAGAACCCAGTGGGCAGCTAGATCCCTATAAATATATCTGGAACAGCGTAGACACTCGTAGGACCTTCTAGAACCCCATGGACACATCTAGAACCCTGCAGGGCCCTCTAGAACCCCATGAACACCTCTAGAACGTTGTAGAACCCTCTAGAACCCCATGGACACCTCTAGAACGTTGTAGAACCCTCTAGAACCCCATGGACACCTCTAGAACCCTGTAGGGCCCTTTAGAACCCCATGGACACCTCTAGAACATTGTAGAACCCTCTAGAACCCCATGGACACCTCTAGAACGTTGTAGAACCCTCTAGAACCCCATGGACACCTCTAGAACCCTGTAGGGCCCTTTAGAACCCCATGGACACCTCTAGAACATTGTAGAACCCTCTAGAACCCCATGGACACCTCTAGAACGTTGTAGAACCCTCTAGAACCCCATGGACACCTCTAGAACCCTGTAGGGCCCTTTAGAACCCCATGGACACCTCTAGAACATTGTAGAACCCTCTAGAACCCCATGGACACCTCTAGAACGTTGTAGAACCCTCTAGAACCCCATGGACACCTCTAGAACCCTGTAGGGCCCTTTAGAACCCCATGGACACCTCTAGAACATTGTAGAACCCTCTAGAACCCCATGGACACCTCTAGAAC
>JAVTVJ010004279.1:0-11012 GCA_034509425.1 Eopsaltria australis
CACCCAACTGGGCCTTTTTACCCCAAATTCATCCCCATTGAGGTCCAACATTGACTTTTCCATACAATTAGGCAGTTTTTACCCCAAAATTCTTCCCCATTGACCAAAATCTTGGGGTTTGGTCCAAAGGGAGCGTTTTTATGCCGAAATTTGTCCCATTGATGTTGAATCTTGACTTTTCCACCCAACTGGGTGGTTTTATCCAAAAATCCATCCCCCTTGAGGCCCAGCGTTGGCTTTTCCACCCAACTGGGCATTTTTATTCCAAATCCATCCTCGTTGATGTCCGACGTTGACTTTTCTACCCAATTGGGGCGTTTTTATCCTAAAATTTGTCCCATGGAAGTCCAATATTGGCTTTTCCACCCAAAGTTGACTTTTCCGTCCAATTGGAGCGTTTTTATCCCAAAACTCATCCCTGTCGAGTTCAAACCTTGACTTTTCCATCCAACGTTGACTTTTTCACCCAATTGGGACGTTTTTATCCCAAAAATTCATCCCCATTGACATACTCTTCCGGTTTGGTCCAACGGGGGAGTTTTTATCCCGAAATTTTTCCCATTGACATTGAACATTGACTTTTCCACCCAGCATTGGCTTTCCCACCCAACTGGGCCTTTTTACCCAAAATTCATCCTTGTTGATTTCCAACCTTGACTTTTCTACCCAATTGGAGCATTTTTAACCCAAAATTCTTCCCCATTGACCAAAGTCTTGGGGTTTGGTCCAACGGGGGCATTTTTATCCCAAAATTTTCCCCATTGAACTCCAGTATTGAGTTTTCCACACAATGTTGACTTTTCCGTCCAATTGGAGCATTTTTATCCCAAAAATTCATCCCCATTGACCAGAATGTTGGGTTTTGGACCAACGAGGGCGTTTTTATCCCAAAATTTGACCCATTGACGTTGAACATTGACTTTTTCACCCGACATTGACTTTTCCGTCCAATTGGGGTGTTTTAATCCCAAAATTCATCCCTGTTGAGTTCCAACCTTGACTTTTCCATCCAACGTTGACTTTTCCGACCAATTGGGGTGTTTTTATCTCAAAATTTGTCCCCATTGAGGTCCAATATTGACTTTTCCACCCAACACTGACTTTTCCACCCAATTGGGGCATTTTTATCACAAATCCATCCTCATTGATGCCCGAAGTTTACTTTTCTGCCCAATTGGAGCATTTTTATCCCCAAATTCATCCCCATTGGCCAAAGTCGTGGGTTTTGATCCAATGGGGGCGTTTTTGTCCCAAAATTTGTCCCATTGATGTTGAACCTTGACTTTTCCACCCAACATTGGCTTTTCCACCCAACTGGGCCTTTTTACCCCAAATTCATCCCCATTGAGGTCCAACATTGACTTTTCCATACAATTAGGGAGTTTTTACCCCAAAATTCTTCCCCATTGACAAAAATCTTGGGGTTTGGTCCAAAGGGAGCGTTTTTATCCCGAAAATTGTCCCATTGATGTTGAATCTTGACTTTTCCACCCAACTGGGTGTTTTTATCCAAAAATCCATCCCCGTTGAGGCCCAGCGTTGGCTTTTCCACCCAACTGGGCATTTTTATTCCAAATCCATCCTCGTTGATGTCCGACGTTGACTTTTCTACCCAGTTGGGGTGTTTTTATCCTAAAATGTGTCCCCATGGAAGCCCAATATTGGCTTTTCCACCCAACGTTGACTTTTCCGTCCAATTGGAGCGTTTTTATCCCAAAACTCATCCCTGTTGAGATCCAACCTTGACTTTTCATCCAGCGTTGACTTTTTCACCCAGCTGGAGCGTTTTTATTCCAAAATTCATCCCCATTGACCAAAATCTTGGGGTTTGGTCCAACGGGGGCGTTTTTATCACAAAATTTTTCCCGTTAGTCCAACATTGACTTTTTCACCCAACATTACCTTTCCGCCAATTGGATCGTTTTTATCCCAAAACTCATCCCTGTTGAGATCCAACCTTGACTTTTCCATCCAGCGTTGACTTTTTCACCCAACTGGAGCGTTTTAATCCCAAAATTCATCCCCATTGACCAAAGTCTGGGGGTTTGGTCCAACGGGGGCGTTTTAACCCAAAATTTGTCCCATTGATGTTGAACATTGACTTTTCCACCCAACACTGACTTTTCCGCCCAATTGGGGCATTTTTATCACAAATCCATCCTCATTGATGCCCAACTTTGACTTTTCTACCCAATTGGAGCGTTTTTATCCCAAAATTCATCCCCATTGACCAAGGTCGTGGGTTTTGATCCAACGGGGGCGTTTTTATCCCAAAATTTGTCCCATTGATGTTGAACCTTGACTTTTCCACCCAACATTGGCTTTCCCACCCAACTGGGCCTTTTTACCCAAATTCATCCCCATTGAGGTCCAACATTGACTTTTCCATACAATTAGGCAGTTTTTACCCCAAAATTCTTCCCCATTGACCAAAATCTTGGGGTTTGGTCCAAAGCGAGCGTTTTTATCCCAAAATTCATCCCCATTGTCCAAAGTCTTGGGGTTTGGTCCAACGGGGGCGTTCTTATCCCGAAATTTTTCCATTGACATTTAACATTGATTTTTCCACCCAACATTGGCTTTCCCACCCAACTGGGCCTTATTCCGCAAAATTCATCCTGTTGAGTTCCAACCTTGACTTTTTCACCCAACTGGGGCGTTTTTATCCCAAAATTCTTCCCCATTTACCAAAGTGTTGGGGTTTGGTCCAACGGGGGCATTTTTATCCCAAAATTTTTCCCCATTGAAGTCCAATATTGAGTTTTCCACCCAATGTTGACTTTTCCTCAATTGGAGCATTTTATCCCAAAATGCATCCCATGACCGAATTTGGAGTTTGACCAACTGAGGGCTTTTTATCCAAATATTTGTCCCCATGAGGCCAATATGGTTTCACCCATGTGAATTTTCGTACAATTGACGCTTTTACCCAAATATCCCTGTTAGTGCCAAACCTTGATTTCCATCCACGTACTTTTCCATCCAATTGGAGCGTTTTTATCCCAAAACTCATCCCTGTTGAGATCCAACCTTGACTTTTCCATCCAACGTTGACTTTTTCACCAAAATGGAGCGTTTTTATCTCAAAATGCATTCCCATTGACCAAAATCTTGGGGTTTGGTCCAACGGGGGCGTTTTTATCTCAAAATTTGTCCCATTGATGTTGAACATTGACCTTTCCACCCAACACTGACTTTTCCACCCAATTGGGGCATTTTTATCACAAATCCATCCTCATGGATGCCCAACTTTGACTTTTCTACCCAAATGGAGCGTTTTTATCCCAAAATTCATCTTCATTGACCAAAGTCGGGGGTTTTGATCCAACGGGGGCGTTTTTATCCCAAAATTTGTCCCATTGATGTTGAACCTTGACTTTTCCACCCAACATTGGCTTTTCCACCCAACTGGGCCTTTTTACCCCAAATTCATCCCCATTGAGGTCCAACATTGACTTTTCCATACAATTAGGGAGTTTTTACCCCAAAATTCTTCCCCATTGACCAAAATCTTGGGGTTTGGTCCAAAGGGAGCGTTTTTATCCCGAAATTTGTCCCATTGATGTTGAATCTTGACTTTTCCACCCAACTGGGTGTTTTTATCCAAAATCCATCCCCCTTGAGGCCCAGCGTTGGCTTTTCCACCCAACTGGGCATTTTTATTCCAAATCCATCCTCGTTGATGTCCGACGTTGACTTTTCTACCCAATTGGGGCGTTTTTATCCTAAAATTTGTCCCCATGAAAGTCCAATATTGGCTTTTCCACCCAAAGTTGCGTTTTCCGTCCAATTGGAGCGCTTTTATCCCAAAACTCATCCCTGTTGAGATCCAACCTTGACTTTTCCATCCAACGTTTACTTTTTAACCCAAATGGAGCGTTTTTATCCCAAAATTCATCCCCATTGACCAAAATCGTGGGGTTTGGTCCAACGGGGGCGTTTTTATCTCAAAATTTGTCCCATTGATGTTGAACCTTGACTTTGCCACCCAACATTGGCTTTTCCACCCAACTGGGCCTTTTTACCCCAAATTCATCCCCATTGAGGTCCAACATTGACTTTTCCATACAATTAGGGAGTGTTTACCCCAAAATTCTTCCCCATTGACCAAAATCTTGGGGTTTGGTCCAAAGGGAGCGTTTTTATCCCGAAATTTGTCCCATTTATGTTGAATCTTGACTTTTCCAACCAACTGGGTGTTTTTATCCAAAAATCCATCCCCCTTGAGGCCCAGCGTTGGCTTTTCCACTCAACTGGGCATTTTTATTCCAAATCCATCCTCGTTGATGTCCGACGGTGACTTTTCTACCCAATTGGGGCGTTTTTATCCTGAAATGTGTCCCCCCATGGAAGTCCAATATTGAGTTTTCCACCCAACATTGGCTTTTCCATCCAATTGGAGCGTTTTTATCCCAAAACTCATCCTGTTGAGATCCAACCTTGACTTTTCCATCCAACGTTGACTTTTTCACCCAATTGGGGCGTTTTCATCCCAAAATTCACCCCCATTGACCAAAATCTTGGGTTTTGGTAGGATGGGGGCGTTTTTATCCTAAAATTTTTCCCCATTGAGGTCCAATATTGTGTTTTCCGCCCAACGTTGACTTTTCCATCCAATTGGAGCATTTTTATCCCAAAATTCATCCCCATTGGCCAAAATGTTGGGTTTTGGTCCAACGGGGGCGTTTTTATCTCAAATTTTGTCCCATTGATTTTGAATCTTGACTTCTTCACCCAACATTGGCTTTTTTAACCCAACTGGGGCGTTTTTATCCCAAAATTCTTCCCCATTGACCAAAGTCATGGGTTTTGATCCACTGGGGGCGTTTTTGTCCCAAAATTTGTCCCATTGATGTTGAACCTTAACTTTTCCACCCAACATTGGCTTTTCAACCCAACTGGGCCTTTTTACCACAAATTCATCCCCATTAAGGTCCAACATTGACTTTTCCATACAATTAGGGAGTTTTTACCCCAAAATTCTTCCCCATTGACCAAAATCTTGGGGTTTGGTCCAAAGGGAGCGTTTTTATCCCAAAATTTGTCCCATTGATGTTGAATCTTGACTTTTCCACCCAACTGGGTGTTTTTATCCAAAAATCCATCCCCCTTGAGGCCCAGCGTTGGCTTTTCCACCCAACTGGGCATTTTTATTCCAAATCCATCCTCGTTGATGTCCGACGTTGACTTTTCTACCCAATTGGGGCGTTTTTATCCTAAATTTTGTCCCCATTGAAGTCCAATATTGTCTTTTCCACCCAAAGTTGACTTTTCCGTCCAATTGGAGCGTTTTTATCCCAAAACTCATCCCTGTCGAGTTCCAACCTTGACTTTTCCATCCAATGTTGACTTTTTCACCCAATTGGGACGTTTTTATCCCAAAAAGTCATCCCCATTGACAAAGCTCTTCGGGTAGGTCCAACAGGGGTGTTTTTATCCCCAAATTATCCCCGTTGAGGTGCAAAATTGACTTTTTCACCCAACATTGACTTTTCCGTCCATTGGAATGGTTTTTTCAAACTCATCCTGTTGAGTTCCATTTGACTTTTCCATCCAACGTTTGACTTTTTCACCAATTGGGGTGCTTTATCCCAAAATTCCATCCCATTCACCAAATTTGGGTTCTGGTCCACGGGGGCATTTTTATCCCAAAATGTGTCCATTGAGGTCCAATATGATTTTCCACCAACGTTGACTTTTCGCATCCAATTGGAGCATTTTATCCGCAAAAATTCGTCCCCATTGGCCAAAATGTTGGGTTTTTTGGACGCAACGGGGGCATTTTTACCGCAAAATTTTTCCCACATTGATGTTAAACATTGACTTCTTCATCCCAAGATTGCTTTTCCAACCTAAATGGGGCATTTTTATCTAAATTTATCCGCATTGAACAAAAAGTGGTGTTTTGGCTCAACGGGGGCATTTTATTCAAATTTGTCCCCATTAAAGTCCAATATTGTCTTTTCCACCCAACGTTGACTTTTCCATCCAATTGGCGCGTTTTTATCTTAAAACTCATCCCTGTTGAGTTCCAACCTTGACTTTTCCATCCAGCGTTGACTTTTCCATCCAATTGGGGTGTTTTTATCCCAAAATTTCTCCCCATTGAAGTTCAATATTGAGTTTTCCACCCAACGTTTACTTTTCCATCCAATTGGAGCGTTTTTATCCCAAAACTCATCCCTGTTGAGATGCAACCTTGACTTTTCCATCCAATGTTGTCTTTTTCACCCAACTGGAGCGGTTTTTATCCCAAAATTCATCCCCATTGACCAAAATGTTGGGGGTTGGTCCAACGGGGGCGTTTTTATCCCAAAATCTGTCCCCGTTGAGGTCCAACATTGACTTTTCCACCCAACATTGACTTTTCCATCCAATTGGATCGTTTTTATCCTAAAACTCATTCCTGTGGAGTTCCAACCTTGCCTTTTTGTCCCAACTGGGGCGTTTTTATCCCAAAATTCTTCCCCATTGACAAAAGTCGTGGGTTTTGATCCAACGGGGGCGTTTTTATCCCAAAATTTGTCCCATTGATGTTGAACCTTGACTTTTCCACCCAACATTGGCTTTTCCACCCAACTGGGCCTTTTTACCCCAAATTCATCCCCATTGAGGTCCAACATTGACTTTTCCATACAATTAGGGAGTTTTTACCCCAAAATTCTTTCCCATTGACCAAAATCTTGGGGTTTGGTCCAAAGGGAGCGTTTTTATCCCGAAATTTGTCCCATTGATGTTGAATCTTTACTTTTCCACCCAACTGGGTGTTTTTATCCAAAAATCCATCCCCCTTGAGGCCCAGCGTTGGCTTTTCCACCCAACTGGGCATTTTTATTCCAAATCCATCCTCGTTGATGTCCGACGTTGACTTTTCTACCCAATTGGGGCATTTTTATCCAAAAATTTGTCCCCATTGAAGTTCAATATTGGTTTTTCCACCCAAAGTTGACTTTTCCGTCCAATTGGAGCGTTTTTATCCCAAAACTCATCCCTGTCGAGTTCCAACCTTGATTTTCCATCCAATGTTGACTTTTTCACCCAATTGGGACCTTTTTATCCCAGAAATTCATCCCCATTGACCAAAATGTTTGGGTTTGTTCCAACAGGGGCGTTTTTATCCCGAAATTTCTCCCCATTGAGGTTCAACATTGACTTTTTCACCCAACATTGACTTTTCCGTCCAATTGGATCGTTTTTATCCCAAAACTCATCCCTGTTGAGTTCCAACCTTGACTTTTCCATCCAACGTTGACTTTTTCACCCAATTGGGGTGCTTTTATCCCAAAATTCATCCCCATTCACCAAAATGTGGGTTTTGGTCAGACGGGGGCATTTTTATCCCAAAATGTGTCCCCATTGTGGTCCAATATTGAGTTTTCTACCCAACGGTGACTTTTCCATTCAATTGGAGCATTTTTATCCCAAAATTTATCCCTATTGACCAAAAAGTTGGGTTTTGGCCCAACGGGGGCATTTTTATCCTAAAATTTGTCCCCATTGAGGTCCAATATTGACTTTTTCACCCAAAGTTGACTTTTCCATCCAATTGGAGCGTTTTTATCCCAAAACTCATCCCTGTTGAGATCCAACCTTGACTTCTCCATCCAACGTTGACTTTTTCACCCGATTGGGGCATTTTTATTCCAAAAATTAATCCCCATTGACCAAAGTCATGGGTTTTGGTCCAACGGGGGCGTTTTTATCCCAAAATTTGTCCCATTGATGTTGAACATTGACTTCTTCAGCCAGCATTGGCTTTTCCACCCAATTGCGTCATTTTTATCCCAAAATTCATCCCCATTGACCAAAATGTTGCGTTTTGGTCCAATGGGGGCGTTTTTATCCCAAAATTTGTCTCCATTGAAGTCCAATATTGAGTTTTCCACCCAAAGTTGACTTTTCCGTCCAATTGGAGCGTTTTTATCCCAAAACTCATCCCTGTTGAGTTCCAACCTTGACTTTTCCATCCAATGTTGACTTTTTCACTCAACTGGGGACGTTTTTATCCCAAAATTCATCCCCATTGACCAAAATGTTGGGGTTTGGTCCAACGGGGGCGTTGTTATCCCAAAATTTGTCTCATTGACATTGAACATTGACTTTTCCACCCAACATTGGCTTTCCCACCCAACTGGGCCTTTTTACCCCAAATACATCCCTGTTGAGTTCCAACCTTGCCTTTTTAACCCAACTGGGGTGTTTTTATCCCAAAATTCTCCCCATTGACCAAAGTCGTGGGTTTTGATCCAACGGGGGCGTTTTTGTCCCAAAATTTGTCTCATTGATGTTGAACCTTAACTTTTCCACACAACATTGGCTTTTCCACCCAACTGGGCCTTTTTACCCCAAATTCATCCCCATTGAGGTCCAACATTGACTTTTCCAAACAATTAGGAAGTTTTTACCCCAAAATTCTTCCCCATTGACCAAAATCTTGGGGTTTGGTCCAAAGGGAGCGTTTTTATCCCAAAATTTGTCCCATTGATGTTGAATCTTGACTTCTTCACCCAGCATTGGCTTTTCCACCCAATTGCGTCATTTTTATCCCAAAATTCATCCCTATTCACCAAAATGTTGCGTTTTGGTCCAATGGGGGGGTTTTTATCCCAAAATTTGTCTCCATTGAAGTCCATTATTGAGTTTTCCACCCAAAGTTGACTTTTCCATCCAATTGGAGTGTTTTTATCCCAAACTCCTCCCTGTTGAGTTCCAACCTTGACTTTTCCATCCAATGTTGACTTTTTCACTCAACTGGGGACGTTTTTATCCCAAAATTCATCCCCATTGACCAAAATGTTTGGGTTTGGTCCAACGGGGGCGTTTTTATGCCAAAATTTGTCCCATTGACATTGAACATTGACTTTTCCACCCAACATTGGCTTTCCCACCCAACTGGGCCTTTTTACCCCAAATACATCCCTGTTGAGTTCCAACCTTGCCTTTTTAACCCAACTGGGGCGTTTTTATCCCAATATTTCTCCCCATTGACCAAAGTCGTGGGTTTTGATCCAACGGGGGCGTTTTTGTCACAAAATTTGTCTCATTGATGTTGAACCTTAACTTTTCCACACAACATTGGCTTTCCCACCCAACTGGGCCTTTTTACCCTAAATTCATCCCCATTGAGGTCCAACATTGACTTTTCCATACAATTAGGGAGTTTTTACCCCAAAATTCTTCCCCATTGACCAAAACCTTAGGGTTTGGTCCAAAGGGAGCGTTTTATCCCAAAATTTGTCCCATTGATGTTGAATCTTGACTTTTCCACCCAACCGGGTGTTTTTATCCAAAAATCCATCCCCCTTGAGGCCCAGCGTTGGCTTTTCCACCCAACTGGGCATTTTTATTCCAAATCCATCCTCGTTGATGTCCAACGTTGACTTTTTCAGCCAATTGGGACGTTTTTATCCCAAAACCCAATCCCCATTGACCAAGCTCTTCGGGTTTGGTCCAACAGGGGTGTTTTTATCTCGAAATTTGTCCCCGTAGAGGTGCAACATTGACTTTTTCACCCAACATTGGCTTTTCCGTCCAATTGGATGGTTTTTATCCCAAAACTCATCCCTGTTGAGTTCCAACCTTGACTTTTCCATCCAACGTTGACTTTTTCACCCAACTGGGGTGCTTTTATCCCAAAATTCATCCCCATTCACCAAAATTTGGGTTTTGGTCAGACGGGGGCATTTTTATCCCAAAATGTGTCCCTATTGAGGTCCAATATTGAGTTTTCTACCCAACGGTGACTTTTCCATCCAATTGGAGCATTTTTATCCCAAAATTCATCCCCATTGGCCAAAATGTTGGGTTTTGGTCAAACGGGGGCGTTTTTATCCCAAAATTTTTCCCCATTGATGTTGAACATTGACTTCTTCATCCAACATTGGCTTTTCCACACAACTGGGGCATTTTTATCCCAAAATTTATCCCTATTGACCGAAAAGTTGGGTTTTGGCCCAACGGGGGCATTTTTATCCCGAAATTTGTCCCCATGGAGATCCAATATTGACTTTTTCACCCTACGTTGACTTTTCCATCCAATTGGAGCGTTTTTATCCCAAAACTCATCCCTGTTGAGATCCAACCTTGACTTTTCAATCCAGCGTTGTCTTTTTCACCCAACTGGAGCGTTTTTATCCCAAAATTCATCCCCATTGACTAAAGTCTTGGGGTTTGGTCCAATGGGCGCGTTTTTATCCCAAAATTTGTCCCATTGATGTTGAACATTGACTTTTCCACCCAACACTGACTTTTCCACACAATTGGAGCATTTTTATCAGGAATCCATCCTCATTGATGCCCGACGTTGACTTTTCTACCCAATTGGAGCATTTTTATCCCCACATTCATCCCCATTGTCCAAAGTCGTGGGTTTTGATCCAACGGGGGCGTTTTTATCCCAAAATTTGTCCCATTGATATTGAACCTTGACTTTTCCACCCAACATTGGCTTTTCCACCCAACTGGGCCTTTCTACCACAAATTCATCTCCATTGAGGTCCAACATTGACTTTTCCATACAATTAGGCAGTTTTTACCCCAAAATTCTTCCCCATTGACCAAAATCTTGGGGTTTGGTCCAAAGGGAGCGTTTTTATCCCGAAATTTGTCCCATTGATGTTGAATCTTGACTTTTCCACCCAACTGGGTGTTTTTATCCAAAAGTCCATCCCCCTTGAGGCCCAGCGTTGTCTTTTCCACCCAACTGGGCATTTTTATTCCAAATCCATCCTCGTTGATGTCTGACGTTGACTTTTCTACCCAATTGGGGCGTTTTCATCCTAAAATTTGTCCCCATTGAAGTCCAATATTGGCTTTTCCACCCAAAGTTGACTTTTCCGTCCAATTGGAGCGTTTTTATCCCAAAACTCATCCCTGTCGAGTTCCAACCTTGATTTTCCATCCAATGTTGACTTTTTCATACAACTGGGGCATTTTTATCCCAAAAATTCATCCCCATTGACCAAAGTCGTGGGTTTTGGTCCAATGGGGGCGTTTTTATTCCAAAATTTGTC
>JAVTVJ010004281.1:0-20445 GCA_034509425.1 Eopsaltria australis
TGGGGGATTTTGGGTGTCCCTGAGAGAATTAGGGGTATCTGAAGTTGATTTTGGGGTGAATTTGGGGGATTTGGGTGTCCCTGAGAGGTTTAGGGAGATCTGAGCAGGATTTTGGGGTGAATTTGGGGGACTTTGGGGATCCCTGAGGGGTTTAGTGGCACCTGAAGTTGATTTTGGGGTGAATTTGGGGAATTTTGGGCGTCCCTGATGGGTTTAGAGGCACCTGAAGTGGATTTTGGGGTGAATTTGGGGGATATTAGGGATCCCTGAGGGGTTTAGGGGGATCTGTATGGATTTTTGGGTGAATTCGGGGGATTTTGGGGATCCCTGAGCGGTTAGGGGGACCTGAAGTGGATTTTGCGGTGAATTTGGGGGATTTTGGGTGTCCCTGATGGGTTTAGGGGGACCTGAAGTGGATTTTGCGGTGAATTTGGGGAATTTGGGGGGTCCCTGTCGTTTTTACAGAGATCTGAAGTGGATTTTGGGGTGAATTTGTGGGATTTTGGGGATCCCTGAGTGGTTTAGTGGCACCTGAAGTGGATTTTGGGGTGAATTTGGGGGATTTTGGGGGTCCCTGAGCGGTTTAGGGGGATCTGAAGTGGATTTTGGGGTGAATTTGGGGGATTTTGGGGATCCCTGACGGGTTTAGAAGGATCTGAGCAGGATTTGGGGGTTAATTTGGGGTTTGAGGCTCACCATATTGTTCCTGATTGAGCATAAATGGGTGGCCACACCATTATCCGGAGCCTTTTTAGAATCAAAAGCGGGCGTGGCCCTAACCACCACATCCACACTCCAACCTCATTTGCGTATAGTCGGTGAATATTCATATTTTTTTGCATAAATACAGGCGTGATTCAATTAGATCTTATTCATTCCCTTGCAATAAACTTCTTTTGCATGAAAAGCAGAGTCCATCAGCGTTAATTAATCGCATTTCCATCATTTGCATCAAGTGTTTCCCCAAGCCCTCCAAAAGACCCAAAATGACCCAAAACTTCCCCAAAAAGTCCTCAAAATGACCCAGAACTGCCCCCATTTTTTCCCCAAAAATCCCCCCAAACTCCCCCAGACTCCCCCTTCTTCCCCCCTAAAAACCTCATTTGCCTCCATTTCAGCCATCTTTCCAAATTTAGGTCATATTTCCCATCTAAGCGCCGCCCTCATTTGCATAGCAGGCCCGGCCCGCCCCAGGAACGTGACCTGACGAAAGCGACTCCTCCCCCAGCAGGCGGCGCATGCGCAGCTCCTGCTCGGCCGGGCTCTAGCCCGGCAGGCACTGAGACCTCCCGGCCACTAGGTGGTGCTAACGCAGTGGGTTTTGAGGCGATCTGAGGGCTTTGGGGGGAAATGTAGGGGATGATGGGGGTCCCAGGCAGAATATGGGGGATTGTGGGGGGAATTTGGTGGATTTTGGGGATCCCTGAGGGGTTTAGGGGCACCTGCAGTGGATTTTGGGGTGAATTTCGGGGATTTTGGGTGTCCCTGAGCGGTATACGGGGATCTGAAGTTGATTTTGGGGTGAATTTGGGGGATTTTTGGGGTCCCTGAATGGTTTAGAAGGATCTGAGCAGGATTTTGGGGTGAATTTAATGGCGATTTTTGCCTGACCATATTTGTCCCTGATTAGCATAAAGGGCGTGGCCACACCCAGTGATCACGGGGCCTTGTTTGAATCAAAGGGGCGTGGCCTAACACCAACATCCACACTCCAACCTCATTTGCGTCTAGTCGGTGAATATTCATCATTTATTTGCATAAATACAGGCGTGATTCAATTAGATCTTATTCATTCCCTTGCAATAAACTTCATTTGCATGAAAAGCAGAGTCCATCAGCGGTAATTAATCGCATTTCCATCATTTGTATCAAGTGTTTCCCCAAGCCCTCCAAAAAGACCCAAAATGACCCAAAACTTCCCCAAAAAGTCCCCAAAATGACCCAGAACTGCCCCAATTTTCCCCAAATCCCCCCAAACTGCCCCCAGATCCCCCTTTTCCCCCCTAAAAACCGCATTTTCCTCCATTTTCAGCCATCTTTTCCATATTTGCTCATTTTTCCCATCTAAGGCCGCCTCATTTGCATAGCGGCCGCGGCCCCGCCCCCAGGGGCGTGGCCTAACGGGCGACTCCTCCCCCAGCAGGCGGCGCATGCGCAGCTCCTGCTCGGCCTGGCTCTAGCCCGGCAGGCACTGAGACCTCCCGGCCACTAGGTGGCGCTAACGCAGTGGGTTTTGAGGCGATCTGAAAGCTTTGGGGGGAAATGTAGGGGATGATGGGGGTCCCAGGTAGAATATGGGGGATTGTGGGGTAAATTTGGTGTCTTTTGGGGATCCCTGAAGAATTTAGGGGCACCTGAAGTGGATTTTGGGGTGAATTTGGGAGATTTTGGGTGTCCCTGAGGGGTTTAGGGGGATCTGAAGTGGATTTTGGGGTGAATTTGGAGGATTTTGGGGGTCCCAGAATGCTTTAGAAGGATCTGAAGATGATTTTGGGGTGAATTTGGGGGATTTTGGGTGTCCCTGAGGGGTTTAGAGGCACCTGAAGTGGATTTTGGGGTGAATTTGGGGGATTTTGGGGATCCCTGAGGGGTTTAGAGGGATCTGAAGTGGATTTTGGGGTGAATTTGGGGGATTTTGGGTGTCCCTGAGCGGTTTAGGGGGAGCTGAAGTTGATTTTGGGGTGAATTTGGGGGATTTTGGGGATCCCTGAATGGTTTAGAATGATCTGAGCAGGATTTTGGGGTGAATTTGGGGGGTTTTGGGCTGACCATATTTGTTCCTGATTAGCATAAAGGGCGTGGCCACACCCAGTTATCACGGAGCCTTTTTAGAATCAAAAGGGGCGTGGCCTAACACCAACATCCACACTCCAACCTCATTTGCGTATAGTCGGTGAATATTCATCATTTATTTGCATAAATACAGGCGTGATTCAATTAAATCTTATTCATTCCCTTGCAATAAACTTCATTTGCATGAAAAGCAGAGTCCATCAGCGTTAATTAATCGCATTTCATCATTTGCATCAAGTGTTTCCCCAAGCCCTCCAAAGACCCAAAATGACCCAAAACTTCCCCAAAAAGTCCCCAAAATGACCCAGAACTGCCCCAATTTTCCCCAAATCCCCCCAAACTGCCCCCAGATCCCCCTTTTCCCCCCTAAAACCGCATTTTCCTCCATTTTCAGCCATCTTTTCCATAGTTGCTCATTTTTCCCATCTAAGGCCGCCTCATTTGCATAGCGTCCGCGGCCCCGCCCCAGGGGCGTGGCCTGACAGGCGACTCCTCCCCCAGCAGGCGGCGCATGCGCAGCTCCTGCTCGGCCTGGCTCTAGCCCGGCAGGCACTGAGACCTCCCGGCCACTAGGTGGCGCTCACGCAGTGGGTTTTGAGGCGATCTGAGGGCTTTGGGGGGAAATGTAGGGGATGCTGGGGGTCCCAGGTAGAATATGGGGGATTGTGGGGTGAATTTGGTGGATTTTGGGATCCCTGAGGGGTTTAGGGGCACCTGAAGTGGATTTTGGGGTGAATTTGGGGGATTTTGGGTGTCCCTGAGGGGTTTAGGGGGATCTGAAGTGGATTTTGGGGTGAATTTGGGGGATTTTGGGGGTCCCTGAGGGGTTTAGAAGGATCTGAGCAGGATTTTGGGGTGAAGTTGGGGGGTTTTGGGCTGACAATATTTGTCCCTGATTAGCATAAAGTGCGTGGCCACACCCAGTGATCACGGGGCCTTGGTTTGATAAAAAGGGGCCGTGGCTAACACCAATCCACATCCAACCTCATTGCGTATAGTCGGTATATTCTCATTTTTGCATAATACAGGGTGATTCATTAAATCTTATTCATTCCCTGCAATAAACTTCATTGCATGAAAAAAGAAGTCCATCAGCGTTAATCAATCGCATTTCCATCATTTGCATCAAGTGTTTCCCCAAGCCCTCCAAAAGACCCAAAATGACCCAAAACTTCCCCAAAAAGTCCCCCAAAATGACCCAGAACTGCCCCATTTTTCCCCAAATCCCCCCAAACTGCCCCCAGATCCCCCTTTTCCCCCCTAAAAACCGCATTTTCCTCCATTTTCAGCCATCTTTTCCATATTTGGTCATTTTTCTCATCTAAGGCCGCCTCATTTGCATAGCGGCCGCGGCCCCGCCCCCAGAAACGTGGCCTGACGGGCGACTCCTCCCCCAGCAGGCGGCGCATGCGCAGCTCCTGCTCGGCCTGGCTCTAGCCCGGCAGGCACTGAGACCTCCCGGCCACTAGCTGGCGCTAACGCAGTGGGTTTTGAGGCGATCTGAGGGCTTTGGGGGGAAATGTAGGGGATGATGGGGGTCCCAGGCAGAATATGGGGGATTGTGGAGTTGAATTTGCTGGATTTTGGGGTCTGAAGGGTTTTTACGGGGCCACCTGAAGTGGATTTGGGTGAATTTGGTGATTTTGGGTTCCCTGAGCTGGTTTTAGGGGGATCTTGAGTGGATTTGGGGTGAATTTTGGAGGAATTTTGGGGGTCCAGAATGTTTAGAAGGATCTGAAGATGATTTTGGGGTGAATTTGGGGGATTTTGGGTGTCCCTGAGGGGTTTAGAGGCACCTGAAGTGGATTTTGGGGTGAATTTGGGGGATTTTGGGGATCCCTGAGGGGTTTAGAGGGATCTGAAGTGGATTTTGGGGTGAATTTGGGGGATTTTGGGTGTCCCTGAGCGGTTTAGGGGGAGCTGAAGTTGATTTTGGGGTGAATTTGGGGGATTTTGGGGGTCCCTGAATGGTTTAGAATGATCTGCGCAGGATTTTGGGGTGAATTTGGGGGGTTTTGGGCTGACCATATTTGTCCCTGATTAGCATAAAGGGCGTGGCCACACCCAGTTATCATGGAGCCTTTTTAGAATCAAAAGGGGCGTGGCCTAACACCAACATCCACACTCCAACCTCATTTGCGTATAGTCGGTGAATATTCATCATTTTTTTGCATAAATACAGGCGTGATTCAATTAAATCTTATTCATTCCCTTGCAATAAACTTCATTTGCATGAAAAGCAGAGTCCATCAGCGTTAATTCATCCCATTTACATCATTTGCATCAAGTGTTTCCCCAAGCCCTCCAAAAGACGCAAAATGACCCAAAACTTCCCCAAAAAGTCCCCAAAATGACCCAGAACTGCCCCAATTTTCCCCAAATCTCCCCAAACTGCCCCCAGATCCCCCTTTTCCCCCTAAAAACCGCATTTTCCTCCATTTTCAGCCATCTTTTCCATATTTGGTCATTTTTCCCATCTAAGGCCGCCTCATTTGCATAGCGGCCGCGGCCCCGCCCCCAGGGGCGTGGCCTGACGAGCGACTCCTCCCCAGCAGGCGGCGCATGCGCAGCTCCTGCTCGGCCTGGCTCTAGCCCGGCAGGCACTGAGACCTCCCGGCCACTAGGTGGCGCTAACGCAGTGGGTTTTGAGGCAATCTGAGGGCTTTGGGGGGAAATGTAGGGGATGATGGGGGTCCCAGGCAGACTATGGGGGATTGTGGGGGGAATTTGGTGGATTTTGGGGATCCCTGAGGGGTTTAGGGGCACCTGCAGTGGATTTTGGGGTGAATTTCGGGGATTTTGGGTGTCCCTGAGGGGTTTAGGGGGATCTGAAGTTGATTTTGGGGTGAATTTGGGGGATTTTGGGTGTCCCTGAACGGTTTAGAAGGATCTGAGCAGGATTTTGGGGTGAATTTAATGGCGATTTTTGCCTGACTATATTTGTCCCTGATTAGCATAAAGGGCGTGGCCACAGCCAGTGATCACGGGGCCTTGTTTGAATCAAAAGGGGCGTGGCCTAACACCAACATCCACACTCCAACCTCATTTGCGTATAGTCAGTGAATATTCATCATTTTTTTGCATAAATACAGGCGTGATTCAATTAAATCTTATTCATTCCCTTGCAATAAACTTCATTTCCATGAAAAGCAGAGTCCATCAGCGTTAATTAATCGCATTTACATCATTTGCATCAAGGGTTTCCCCAAGCCCTCCAAAAGACCCAAAATGACCCAAAACTTCCCCAAAAAGTCCCCAAAATGACCCAGAACTGCCCCAATTTTCCCCAAATCCCCCCAAACTGCCCCCAGATCCCCCTTTTCCCCCCTAAAAACCTCATTTTCCTCCATTTTCAGCCATCTTTTCCATATTTGGTAATTTTTTCACATCTAAGGCCGCCTCATTTGCATAGCAGCCGCGGCCCCGCCCCCAGGAACGTGGCCTGACGGGCGACTCCTCCCCCAGCAGGCGGCGCATGCGCAGCTCCTGCTCGGCCTGGCTCTAGCCCAGCAGCCACTGAGACCTCCCAGCCACTAGGTGGCGCTAACGCAGTGGGTTTTGAGGCAATCTGAGGGCTTTGGGGGGAAATGTAGGGGATGATGGGGGTCCCAGGCAGAATATGGGGGATTGTGGGGTGAATTTGGTGGATTTTGGGGATCCCTGAGGGGTTTAGGGGCACCTGAAGTGGATTTTGGGGTGAATTTGGGGGATTTTGGGTGTCCCTGAGCGGTTTAGGGGGATCTGAAGTGGATTTTTGGGGTGAATTTGGGGGATTTTGGGGGTCCCTGAGGGGTTTAGAAGGATCTGAGCAGGATTTTGGGGTGAATTTGGGGGGTTTTGGGGGTCCCTGAATGGTTTAGCATGATCTGAGCAGGATTTTGGGGTGAATTTGGGGGGTTTTGGGCTGACCATATTTGTCCCTGATTAGCATAAAGGGCGTGGCCACACCCAGTTATCACGGAGCCTTTTTAGAATCAAAAGGGGCGTGGCCTAACACCAACATCCACCCTCCAACCTCATTTGCGTATAGTCGGTGAATATTCATCATTTTTTTGCATAAATACAGGCGTGATTCAATTAAATCTTATTCATTCCCTTGCAATAAACTTCATTTGCATGAAAAGCAGAGTCCATCAGCGTTAATTCATCGCAATTGCATCATTTGCATCAAGTGTTTCCCCAAGCCCTCCAAAAGACCCAAAATGACCCAAAACTTCCTCCAAAAGTCCCCAAAATGACCCAGAACTGCCCCAATTTTCCCCAAATCCCCCCAAACTGCCCCCAGATCCCCCTTTTCCCCCCTAAAAACCGCATTTTCCTCCATTTTCAGCCATCTTTTCCATATTTGCTCATTTTTCCCATCTAAGGCAGCCTCATTTGCATAGCGGTCGCGGCCCCGCCCCCAGGGGCGTGGCCTGACGGGCGACTCCTCCCCCAGCAGGCGGCGTATGCGCAGCTCCTGCTCGGCCTGGCTCTAGCCCGGCAGGCACTGAGACCTCCCGGCCACTAGGTGGCGCTAACGCAGTGGGTTTTGAGGCGATCTGAGGGCTTTGGGGGGAAATGTAGGGGATGATGGGGGTCCCAGGTAGAATATGGGGGATTGTGGGGTGAATTTGGTGGATTTTGGGGATCCCTGAGGAGTTTAGGGGCACCTGAAATGGATTTTGGGGTGAATTTGGTGGATTTTGGGGATCCCTGAGGGGTTTAGGGGCACCTGAAGTGGATTTTGGGGTGAATTTGGGGGATTTTGGGGGTCCCTGAGTGGTTTAGAAGGATCTGAGCAGGATTT
This sequence comes from Eopsaltria australis, assembly GCA_034509425.1. Lineage (NCBI taxonomy): Eukaryota > Metazoa > Chordata > Aves > Passeriformes > Petroicidae > Eopsaltria > Eopsaltria australis. Next base: position 7,583 of record JAVTVJ010004281.1, read on the forward strand.
TGGGGTGAAGTTGGGGGGTTTTGGGCTGACCATATTTGTCCCTGATTAGCATAAAGGGCGTGGCCACACCCAGTGATCACGGGGCCTTGTTTGAATCAAAGGGGCGTGGCCTAACACCAACATCCACACTCCAACCTCATTTGCGTCTAGTCGGTGAATATTCATCATTTATTTGCATAAATACAGGCGTGATTCAATTAAATCTTATTCATTCCCTTGCAATAAACTTCATTTGCATGAGAAAAGCAGAGTCCATCAAAGCGTTAATTCATACGCATTTACATCATTTGCATCAAGGGTTTCCCCAAGCCCTCCAAAAGACCCAAAATGACCCAAAACTTCCCCAAAAAGTCCCCAAAATGACCCAGAACTACCCCAATTTTCCCCAAATCCCCCCAAACTGCCCCCAGATCCCCCTTTTCCCCCCTAAAAACCGCATTTTCCTCCATTTTCAGCCATCTTTTCCATATTTGTTCATTTTCCCCATCTAAGGCCGCCTCATTTGCATAGCGGCCGCGACTCTGCCCCCAGGGGCGTGGCCTGACGGGCGACTCCTCCCCCAGCAGGCGGCGCATGCGCAGCTCCTGCTCGGCCTGGCTCTAGCCCGGCAGGCACTGAGACCTCCCGGCCACTAGGTGGCGCTAACGCAGTGGGTTTTGAGGCGATCTGAGGGCTTTGGGGGGAAATGTAGGGGATGATGGGGGTCCCAGGCAGAATATGGGGGATTGTGGGGTGAATTTGGTGGATTTTGGGGATCCCTGAGGGGTTTAGGGGCACCTGAAGTGGATTTTGGGGTGAATTTGGGAGTTTTGGGGGTCCCTGAGCGGTTTAGGGGGATCTGAAGTTGATTTTGGGGTGAATTTGGAGGATTTTGGGGGTCCCAGAATGCTTTAGAAGGATCTGAAGATGATTTTGGGGTGAATTTGGGGGATTTTGGGTGTCCCTGAGGGGTTTAGAGGCACCTGAAGTGGATTTTGGGGTGAATTTGGGGGATTTTGGGGATCCCTGAGGGGTTTGACGGATCTGAAGTGGATTTTGGGGTGAATTTGGGGGATTTGGGGCTGACCATATTTGTCCCTGATTAGCATAAAGGGCGTGGCCACACTCAGTGATCACGGGGCCTTGTTTGAATCAAAAGGGGCGTGGCCTAACACCAACATCCACACTCCAACCTCATTTGCATATAGTCGGTGAATATTCATCATTTATTTGCATAAATACAGGCGTGATTCAATTAAATCATATCAATTCCCTTGCAATAAACTTCATTTGCATGAAAAGCAGAGTCCATCAACGTTAATCAATCGCATTTCCATCATTTGCATCAAGTGTTTCCCCAAGCCCTCCAAAAGACCCAAAATGACCCAAAACTTCCCCAAAAAGTCCCCAAAATGACCCAGAACTGCCCCAATTTTCCCCAAATCCCCCCAAACTGGCCCCAGATCCCCCTTTTCCCCCCTAAAAACCGCATTTTCCTCCATTTTCAGCCATCTTTTCCATATTTGCTCATTTTTCCCATCTAAGGCCGCCTCATTTGCATAGCAGCCGCGGCCCCGCCCCCAGGGGCGTGGCCTGACGGGCGACTCCTCCCCCAGCAGGCGGCGCATGCGCAGCTCCTGATCGGCCTGGCTCTAGCCCGGCAGGCACTGAGACCTCCCGGCCACTAGGTGGCGCTAACGCAGTGGGTTTTGAGGCGATCTGAGGGCTTTGGGGGGAAATGTAGGGGATGATGGGGGTCCCAGGTAGAATATGGGGGATTGTGGGGTGAATTTGTTGGATTTTGGGGATCCCTGAGGGGTTTAGGGGCACCTGAAGTGGATTTTGGGGTGAATTTGGGGGATTTTGGGGGTCCTTGAGGGGTTTAGACGGATCTGAGCAGGATTTTGGGGTGAATTTAATGGGGATTTTGGGCTGACCATATTTGTCCCCGATTAGCATAAAGGGCGTGGCCACACCCAGTGATCACGGGGCCTTGTTTGAATCAAAAGGGGCGTGGCCTAACACCAACATCCACACTCCAACCTCATTTGCATATAGTCGGTGAATATTCATCATTATTTGCATAAATACAGGCGTGATTCAATTAAATCTTATTCATTCCCTTGCAATAAACTTCATTTGCATGAAAAGCAGAGTCCATCAGCGTTAATCAATCGCATTTCCATCATTTGCATTGTGATTCCCCAAGCCCTCCAAAAGACGCAAAATGACCCAAAACTTCTCCAAAAAGTCCCCAAAATGACCCAGAACTGCCCCAATTTTCCCCAAATCCCCCCAAACTGCCCCCAGATCCCCTTTTCCCCCCTAAAAACCGCATTTTCCTCCATTTTCAGCCATCTTTTCCATATTTGGTCATTTTTCCCATCTAAGGCCGCCTCATTTGCATAGCGGCCGCGGCCCCGCCCCCAGGGCCGTGGCCTGACGGGCGACTCCTCCCCCAGCATGCGGCGCATGCGCAGCTCCTGCTCGGCCTGGCTCTAGCCCGGCAGGCACTGAGACCTCCCGGCCACTAGGTGGCGCTAACGCAGTGGGTTTTGAGGCGATCTGAGGGCTTTGGGGGGAAATGTAGGGGATGATGGGGGTCCCAGGTAGAATATGGGGGATTGTGGGAAAAATTTGGTGGATTTTGGGGATCCCTGAGGGGTTTAGGGGCACCTGAAGTGGATTTTGGGGTGAATTTGGGAGATTTTGGGGATCCCTGAGGGGTTTAGAGGGATCTGAAGTGGATTTTGGGGTGAATTTGGGGGATTTTGGGGGTCCATGAATGGTTTAGAATGATCTGAGCAGGATTTTGGGGTGAATTTGGGGGATTTTGGGGGTCCTGAATGGTTTAGAATGATTCTGAGCAGGAATTTGGGGTGAATTTGGGGGTTTTGGGCTGACCATATTGTCCCTGATTAGCATAAAGGGCGTGGCCACACCCAGTGATCACGGGGCCTTGTTTGAATCAAAAGGGGCGTGGCCTAACACCAACATCCACACTCCAACCTCATTTGCGTATAGTCGGTGAATATTCATCATTTTTTGCCATAAATACAGGCGTGATTCAATTAAATCTTATTCATTCCCTTGCAATAAACTTCATTTGCATGAAAAGCAGAGTCCATCAGCGTTAATTAATCGCATTTCCATCATTTGCATCAAGTGTTTCCCCAAGCCCTCCAAAAGACCAAAAATGACCCAAAACTGCCCCAAAAAGTCCCCAAAATGACCCAGAACTGCCCCAATTTTCCCCAAATCCCCCCAAACTGCCCCCAGATCCCCCTTTCCCCCCCTAAAAACCTCATTTTCCTCCATTTTCAGCCATCTTTTCCATATTTAGTCATTTTTCCCATCTAAGGCCGCCTCATTTGCATAGCGGCCGCGGCCCCGCCCCCAGGGGCGTGGCCTGACGAGCGACTCCTCCCCCAGCAGGCGGCGCATGCGCAGCTCCTGCTCGGCCTGGCTCTAGCCCGGCAGGCACTGAGACCTCCCGGCCACTAGGTGGCGCTAACGCAGTGGTTTTGGAGGCAATCTGAGGGCTTTGGGGGGAAATGTAGGGGATGATGGGGGTCCCAGGTAGAATATGGGGGATTGTGGGGTGAATTTGGTGGATTTTGGGGATCCCTGAGGGGTTTAGGGGCACCTGAAGTGGATTTTGGGGTGAATTTGGGGGATTTTGGGTGTCCCTTAGCGGTTAAGGGGGATCTGAAGTGGATTTTGGGGTGAATTTGGGGGATTTTAGGGGTCCCTGAGGGGTTTAGAAGGATCTGAGCAGGATTTTGGCGTGAATTTGGGGAGTTTTGGGCTGACCGTATTTGTCCCTGATTAGCATAAAGGGCGTGGCCACACCCAGTGGTCACGGGGCCTTGTTTGAATCAAAAGGGGCGTGGCCTAACACCAACATCCACACTCCAACCTCATTTGCGTATAGTCGGTGAATATTCATCATTTATTTGCATAAATACAGGCGTGATTCAATTAAATCTTATTCATTCCCTTGCAAAAAACTTCATTTGCATGAAAAGCAGAGTCCATCAGCGTTAATTAATCGCATTTCCATCATTTGCATCAAGTGTTTCCCCAAGCCCTCCAAAAGACCCAAAATGACCCAAAACTTCCCCAAAAAGTCCCCAAAATGACCCAGAACTGCCCCAGTTTTCCCCAAATTCCCCCAAACTGCCCCCAGATCCCCCTTTTCCCCTATAAAAACCGCATTTTCCTCCATTTTCAGCCATCTTTTCCATAGTTGGTCATTTTCCCCATCTAAGGCTGCCTCATTTGCATAGCGTCCGCGGCCCCGCCCCCAGGGGCGTGGCCTGACGGGCGACTCCTCCCCCAGCAGGCGGCGCATGCGCAGCTCCTGCTCGGCCTGGCTCTAGCCCGGCAGGCACTGAGACCTCCCGGCCACTAGGTGGCGCAAACGCAGTGGGTTTTGAGGCGATCTGAGGGCTTTGGGGGGAAATGTAGGGGATGATGGGGGTCCCAGGTAGAATATGGGGGATTGTGGGTTGAATTTGGTGGATTTTGGGGATCCCTGAGGGGTTTAGGGGCACCTGAAGTGGATTTTGGGGTGAATTTGGGGGATTTTGGGTGTCCCTGAGCGGTTTAGGGGGATCTGAAGTGGATTTTGGGGTGAATTTGGGGGATTTTGGGGATCCCTGAGGGGTTTAGGGGCACCTGAAGTGGATTTTGGGGTGAATTTGGGAGATTTTGGGGATCCCTGAGGGGTTTAGAGTGATCTGAAGTTGATTTTGGGGTGAATTTGGGGGATTTTGGGTGTCCCTGAGGGGTTTAGAGGGATCTGAAGTGGATTTTGGGGTGAATTTGGGGGATTTTGGGTGTCCCTGAGGGGTTTAGAGGCACCTGAGGTGGATTTTGGGGTGAATTTGGGGGATTTTGAGGGTCCCTGAGGGCTTTAGAAGGATCTGAGCAGGATTTTGAGGTGAATTTGGGGGATTTTGGGCTGACCATATTTGTCCCTGATTAGCATAAAGGGCGTGGCCACACCCAGTGATCACGGGGCCTTGTTTGAATCAAAAGGGGCGTGGCCTAACACCAACATCCACGCTCCAACCTCATTTGCATATAGTCGGTGAATATTCATCATTTTTTGCATAAATACAGGCGTGATTCAATTAAATCTTATTCATTCCCTTGCAATAAACTTCATTTGCATGAAAAGCAGAGTCCATCAACGTTAATTCATCGCATTTCCATCATTTGCATCAAGTGTTTCCCCAAGCCCTCCAAAAGACCCAAAATGACCCAAAACTGCCCCAATTTTCCCCAAATCCCCCCAAACTGCCCCAGATCCCCCTTTTCCCCCCTAAAAACCGCATTTTCCTCCATTTTCAGCCATCTTTTCCATATTTGCTCATTTTTCCCATCTAAGGCCGCCTCATTTGCATAGCGGCCGCGGCCCCGCCCCCAGGAACATGGCCTGACGAGCGACTCCTCCCCCAGCAGGCGGCGCATGCGCAGCTCCTGCTCGGCCTGGCTCTTGCCCGGCAGGCACTGAGACCTCCCGGCCACTAGGTGGCGCTAACGCAGTGGGTTTTGAGGCGATCTGAGGGCTTTGGGGGGAAATGTAGGGGATGATGTGGGTCCCAGGTAGAATATGGGGGATTGTGGGGTGAATTTGGTGGATTTTGGGGATCCCTGAGGGGTTTAGGGGCACCTGAAGTGGATTTTGGGGTGAATTTGGGGGATTTTGGGTGTCCCTGAGCGGTTTAGGGGGATCTGAAGTGGATTTTGGGGTGAATTTGGGGGATTTTGGGGGTACCTGAGGGGTTTAGAAGGATCTGAGCAGCTTTTGGAGGAATTGGGGCGTTTTGGGCTACCATTTTGCCGCTGCATTAGCATAAAGGCGTGGCCACACCCAGTTATCCACGGCAGCCTTTTAAGAATACAAAAGGGGCGTGGCCGTAACACAAATCCCACACTCACCTCATTTGCGTATAGTCGGTGAATATTCATCATTTTTTTGCATAAATACAGGCGTGATTCAATTAAATCTTATTCATTCCCTTGCAATAAACTTCATTTGCATGAAAAGCAGAGTCCATCAGCGTTAATTCATCGCAATTGCATCATTTGCATCAAGTGTTTCCCCAAGCCCTCCAAAAGACCCAAAATGACCCAAAACTTCCCCAAAAAGTCCCCAAAATGACCCAGAACTGCCCCAATTTTCCCCAAATCCCCCCAAACTGCCCCCAGATCCCCCTTTCCCCCCCTAAAAACCGCATTTTCCTCCATTTTCAGCCATCTTTTCCATATTTGGTCATTTTTCCCATCTAAAGGCCGCCTCATTTGCATAGCGGCCGCGGCCCCGCCCCCAGGGGCGTGGCCTGACGGGCGACTCCTCCCCCAGCAGGCGGGGCATGCGCAGCTCCTGCTCGGCCTGGCTCTAGCCCGGCAGGCACTGAGACCTCCCGGCCACTAGGTGGCGCTAACGCAGTGGGTTTTGAGGCGATCTGAGGGCTTTGGGGGGAAATGTAGGGGATGATGGGGGTCCCAGGCAGAATATGGGGGATTGTGGGGGGAATTTGGTGGATTTTTGGGATCCCTGAGGGGTTTAGGGGCACCTGCAGTGGATTTTGGGGTGAATTTGGGGGATTTTGGGTGTCCCTGAGGGGTTTAGGGGGATGTGAAGTTGATTTTGGGGTGAATTTGGGGGATTTTGGGGGTCCCTGAATGGTTTAGAAGGATCTGAGCAGGATTTTGGGGTGAATTTAATGGCGATTTTTGCCTGACAATGTTTGTCCCGGATTAGCATAAAGGGCGTGGCCACAGGCCAGTGATCACTGGAGCCTTTAAGATCAAAAGGGGCGTGGCCAACACCAAAATCCACACCCAACCTCATTGCGTATAGTCCGTGAAATCATTCATTTTTTTAGCATAATACAGGCCGTGTTCAATTAAATCTTAATTCTTCCCTTGCAATAACTTCATTTGCATGAAAAAGCAGAGTCCATCAGCGTTATTGCATCGCATTTCCATCATTTGGCATCAAGGGTTCCCCAAGCCCTCCAAAAGACCCAAATGACCCAAAACTTCCCAAAAAAGTCCCCAAAATGACCCAGAACTGCCCCAATTTTCCCCAAATCCCCCCAAACTGCCCCCAGATCCCCCTTTTCCCCCCTAAAAACCGCATTTTCCTCCATTTTCAGCCATCTTTTCCATATTTGGTCATTTTTCCCATCTAAGGCCGCCTCATTTGCATAGCAGCCGCGGCCCCGCCCCCAGGGGCGTGGCCTAACGGGCGACTCCTCCCCCGGCAGGCGGCGCATGCGCAGCTCCTGCTCGGCCTGGCTCGAGCCCGGCAGGCACTGAGACCTCCCGGCCACTAGGTGGCGCTAACGCAGCGGGTTTTGAGGCGATCTGAGGGCTTTGGGGGGAAATGTAGGGGATGATGGGGGTCCCAGGTAGAATATGGGGGATTGTGGGGTGAATTTGGTGGATTTTGGGGATCCCTGAGGGGTTTAGGGGCACCTGAAGTGGATTTTGGGGTGAATTTGGGGGATTCTGGGGATCCCTGAGGGGTTTAGAAAGATCTGAGCAGGATTTTAGGGTGAATTTGGGGGTTTGGGCGACCTATTTGTTTTATTTCCCTGTTAGCATAAAAGGGCGTGGCCACACCCAGTGATCACGGGGCCTTGTTTCAATCAAAAGGGGCGTGGCCTAACACCAACATCCACACTCCAACCACATTTCCGTATAGTCGGTGAATATTCATCATTTATTTGCATAAATACAGGCGTGATTCAATTAAATCTTATTCATTCCCTTGCAATAAACTTCATTTGCATGAAAAGCAGAGTCCATCAGCATTAATCAATCGCATTTCCATCATTTGCATTGTTTCCCCAAGCCCTCTAAAAGACGCAAAATGACCCAAAACTTCCCCAAAAAGTCCCCAAAATGACCCAGAACTGCCCCAATTTTCCCCAAATCCCCCCAAACTGCCCCCAGATCCCCCGTTTCCCCCCTTAAAATGCAATTTCCTCCATTTTCAGCCATTCTTTTCTATATTTGCTCATTTTTCCCATCTAAGCCTGCCTCATTTGCATAGCGGCCGCGGCCCCGCCCCCAGGGGCGTGGCCTGACGGGCGACTCCTCCCCCAGCGGGCGGCGCATGCGCAGCTCCTGCTCGGCCTGGCTCTAGCCCGGCAGGCACTGAGACCTCCCGGCCACTAGGTGGCGCTAACGCAGTGGGTTTTGAGGCGATCTGAGGGCTTTGGGGGAAATGTAGGGGATGATGGGGGTCCCAGGTAGAATATGGGGGATTGTGGGGTGAATTTGGTGGATTTTGGGGATCCCTGAGGGGTTTAGGGGCACCTGAAGTGGATTTTGTGGTGAATTTGGGGGATTTTGGGGGATCCCTGAGGGGTTTAGGGGCACCTGAAGTGGATTTTGGGGTGAATTTGGGGGATTTTGGGGGTCCGTGAGGGGTTTAGGGCACCGTGAAGTGGATTTTGGGTGAATTAGGGAGATTTTTGCGATCCCTAGGGCTTTAGAGGATTCTGAAGTGGATTTTGGGGTGAATTTAGGGGATTTTGGGGATCCCTGAGGGGTTTAGAGGGATCTGAAGTGGATTTTGGGGTGAATTTGGGGGATTTTGGGTGTCCCTGTGGGGTTTAGAGGCACCTGAAGTGGATTTTGGGGTGAATTTGGGGGATTTTGAGGGTCCCTGAGGGGTTTAGAAGGATCTGAGCAGGATTTTGGGGTGAATTTGGGGGGTTTTGGGCTGACCATTTTTGTCCCTCATTAGCATAAAGGGCGTGGCCACACCAGTGATCACGGGGCCTTGTTTGAATCAAAAGGGGCGTGGCCGAACACCAACATCCACACTCCAACCTCATTTGCGTATAGTCGGTGAATATTCATCATTTTTTTGCATAAATACAGGCGTGATTAAATTAAATCTTATTCATTCCCTTGCAATAAACTTCATTTGCATGAAAAGCAGAGTCCATCAGCGTTAATTCATCGCATTTCCATCATTCGCATCAAGTGTTTCCCCAAGCCCTCCAAAAGACCCAAAATGACCCAAAACTTCCCCAAAAAGTCCCCAAAATGACCCAGAACTGCCCCAATTTTCCCCAAATCCCCCCCAACTGCCCCCAGATCCCCCTTTTCCCCCTAAAAACCGCATTTTCCTCCATTTTCAGCCATCTTTTCCATAGTTTGTCATTTTTCCCATCTAAGGCCGCCTCATTTGCATAGCGGCCGCGGCCCCGCCCCCAGGGCCGTGGCCTGACGGGCGACTCCTCCCCCAGCAGGCGGCGCCTGCGCAGCTCCTGCTCGGCCGGGCTCTAGCCCGGCAGGCACTGAGACCTCCCGGCCACTCGGTGGCGCTAACGCAGTGGGTTTTGAGGCGATCTGAGGGCTTTGGGGGGAAATGTAGGGGATGATGGGGGTCCCAGGTAGAAAATGGGGGATTGTGGGGTGAATTTGGTGGATTTTGGGGATCCCTGAGGGGTTAGGGGCACCTGAAGTGGATTTTGGGGTAAATTTGGGGGATTTTGGGTGTCCCTGAGCGGTTTAGGGGGATCTGAAGTGGATTTTGGGGTGAATTTTGGGGATTTTGGGGGTCCCTGAGGGGTTTAGAAGGATCTGAATGAGATTTGGGGTGAATGGGGATTTTGGGTGTCCCGAGGGGTTAAGAGGCACCTGAATTGGATTTTGGGTGAATTTGGGCGCGGAAGATTTGGCGGATCGCTGAGGGTTTTGACGATCGAGTGGATTTTGGGTGAATTTGGGGGGTTTTGGGCTGACCATATTTGTCCCTGATTAGCATAAAGGGCGTGGCCACACCCAGTGATCACGGGGCCTTGTTTGAATCAAAAGGGGCGTGGCCTAACACCAACATCCACACTCCAACCTCATTTGCATATAGTCCGTGAATATTCATCATTTTTTTGCATAAATACAGGCGTGATTCAATTAAATCTTATTCATTCCCTTGCAATAAACTTCATTTGCGTGAAAAGCAGAGTCCATCAGCGTTAATTAATCGCATTTCCATCATTTGCATCAAGTGTTTCCCCAAGCCCTCCAAAAGACCCAAAATGACCCAAAACTTCCCCAATTTTCCCCAAATCCCCCCAAAACTGCCCCCAGATCCCCCTTTTCCCCCCTAAAAACCGCATTTTCCTCCATTTTCAGCCATCTTTTCCATATTTGGTCATTTTTCCCATCTAAGGCCGCCTCATTGGCATAGCGGCCGCGGCCCCGCCCCCAGGGCCGTGGCCTGACGGGCGACTCCTCCCCCAGCAGGCGGCGCATGCGCAGCTCCTGCTCGGCCTGGCTCTAGCCCGGCAGGCACTGAGACCTCCCGGCCACTAGGTGGCGCTAACGCAGTGGGTTTTGAGGCGATCTGAGGGCTTTGGGGGGAAATGTAGGGGATGATGGGGGTCCCAGGTAGAATATGGGGGATTGTGGGGTGAATTTGGTGGATTTTGGGCATCCCTGAGGGGTTTAGGGGCACCTGAAGTGGATTTTGGGGTGAATTTGGTGGATTTTGGGTGTCCCTGAGCGGTTTAGGGGGATCTGAAGTGGATTTTGGGGTGAATTTGGGGGATTTTGGGGATCCCTGAGGGGTTTAGAGGCACCTGAGGTGGATTTTGGGGTGAATTTGGGGGATTTTGAGGGTCCCTGAGGGCTTTAGAAGGATCTGAGCAGGATTTTGAGGTGAATTTGGGGGGTTTTGGGCTGACCATATTTGTCCCTGATTAGCATAAAGGGCGTGGCCACACCCAGTTATCATGGAGCCTTTTTAGAATCAAAAGGGGCGTGGCCTAACACCAACATCCACACTCCAACCTCATTTGCGTATAGTCGGTGAATATTCATCATTTTTTTGCATAAATACAGGCGTGATTCAATTAAATCTTATTCAGTCCCTTGCAATAAACTTCATTTGCATGAAAAGCAGAGTCCATCAGCGTTAATTCATCGCAATTGCATCATTTGCATCAAGTGTTTCCCCAAGCCCTCCAAAAGACCCAAAATGACCCAAAACTTCCTCAAAAAGTCCCCAAAATGACCCAGAACTGCCCCAGTTTTCCCCAAATCCCCCCAAACTGCCCCCAGATCCCCCTTTTCCCCCCTAAAAACCTCATTTTCCTCCATTTTCAGCCATCTTTTCCATAGTTGCTCATTTTTCCCATCTAAGGCCGCCTCATTTGCATAGCAGCCGCGGCCCCGCCCCCAGGAACGTGGCCTAACGGGCGACTCCTCCCCCAGCAGGCGGCGCATGCGCAGCTCCTGCTCGGCCTGGCTCTAGCCCGGCAGGCACTGAGACCTCCCGGCCACTAGGTGGCGCTAACGCAGTGGGTTTTGAGGCAATCTGAGGGCTTTGGGGGGAAATGTAGGGGATGATGGGGGTCCCAGGCAGAATAGGGGGGATTGTGGGGGGAATTTGGTGGATTTTGGGGATCCCTGAGGGGTTTAGGGGCACCTGCAGTGGATTTTGGGGTGAATTTCGGGGATTTTGGGTGTCCCTGAGGGGTTTAGGGGGATCTGAAGTTGATTTTGGGTGAATTTGGGGGATTTTGGGGGTCCCTGAATGGTTTAGAATGATCTGAGCAGGATTTTGGGGTGAATTTAATGGGGATTTTGGGCTGACCATGTTTGTCCCTCATTAGCATAAAGGGCGTGGCCACACCCAGTAATCACGGGGCCTTGTTTGAATCAAAAGGGGCGTGGCCTAACACCAACATCCACACTCCAACCTCATTTGCGTCTAGTCGGTGAATATTCATCATTTTTTTGCATAAATAAAGGCGTGATTCAATTAAATCTTAGTCATTCCCTTGCAATAAACTTCATTTGCATGAAAAGCAGAGTCCATCAGCGTTAATTCATCGCATTTACATCATTTGCATCAAGGGTTTCCCCAAGCCCTCCAAAAGACCCAAAATGACCCAAAACTTCCCCAAAAAGTCCCCAAAATGACCCAGAACTGCCCCAATTTTCCCCAAATCCCCCCAAACTGCCCCAGATCCCCCTTTTCCCCCTTAAAAACCGCATTTCCTCCATTTTCAGCCATCTTTTCCATATTTGCTCATTTTTCCCATCTAAGGCCGCCTCATTTGCATAGCAGCCGCGGCCCCGCCCCCAGGGGCGTGGCCTAACGGGCGACTCCTCCCCCAGCAAGCGGCGCATGCGCAGCTCCTGCTCGGCCTGGCTCTAGCCCGGCAGGCACTGAGACCTCCCGGCCACTAGGTGGCGCTAACGCAGTGGGTTTTGAGGCAATCTGAGGGCTTTGGGGGGAAATGTAGGGGATGATGGGGGTCCCAGGTAGAATATGGGGGATTGTGGGGTGAATTTGGTGGATTTTAGGGATCCCTGAGGGGTTTAGGGGCACCTGAAGTGGATTTTGGGGTGAATTTGGGGGATTTTGGGGATCCCTGAGGGGTTTTGACGGATCTGAAGTGGATTTTAGGGTGAATTTGGGGGGTTTGGGGCTGACCATATTTGTCCCTGATTAGCATAAAGGGCGTGGCCACAGCCAGTGATCACGGGGCCTTGTTTGAATCAAAAGGGGCGAGGCCTAACACCAACATCCACGCTCCAACCTCATTTCCGTATAGTCGGTGAATATTCATCATTTATTTGCATAAATACAGGCGTGATTCAATTAAATCTTATTCATTCCCTTGCAATAAACTTCATTTCCATGAAAAGCGGAGTCCATCAGCGTTAATCAATCGCATTTCCATCATTTGCATCAAGTGTTTCCCCAAGCCCTCGAAAAGACCCAAAATGACCCAAAACTTCTCCAAAAAGTCCCCAAAATGACCCAGAACTGCCCCAATTTTCCCCAAATCCCCCCAAACTGCCCCCAGATCCACCTTTTCCCCCCTAAAAACCGCATT